>LGRX02034510.1:0-44343 GCA_001247695.2 Cymbomonas tetramitiformis | reverse complement strand
ATCGTATCATCTTTCCATGCTGTTTTGCATTTGGGTTGGGAATATGTATGCGTTTGTGGTATCTTGTCACGGCCCCGCCCTGCTCTTGATTTGCTTTTCACATCCACTGGGATGATGATGGGCTGGCTTTTGTTGGCCGATCTCATGCCGTTCAGTGTGTTCACCGGGTGCGTTAGCAGATGGCGTTGTCGTCTGTGCACTCGGGGGTGGCAGAGTGCATTGTTGCGGCCGGTTGGGGTGCGTTTTCGCGTTCCGTCGGGTTGCAGTATTGCAACCTGTCGCTGGGTCCTGCTGCGCTGGTAGCGGGACTACACTCTTCTCTTGAGGGCGGCAGACTGCATGCGTGCAGGATGCTGTTGTGAATACGGCTGGTTGCCCGTCCTCTCGTTCCGTGAAAGGGGTTGTGGCTTGATATCTCATTCTTCGGATTGGCGTTGCTCGCTCCGCCCCTTTGTGCCTGCGGTCGGTCATTGGCTTGGGATCCTGGTGGAGCCGGAGGGAAGGTAATCGTCGTTACTCCTGCATGAGCCATTCCGGGGTAAAAATTAAAAGGCGGCTACGGCAGGGTTGGTAGGTCAGCCAACTCGCCCCCGGGAGGGGGTAACCATTGTGACCCGAGGCCCCGAAGACGTGGGGGGGACACCCTTTGCGCACTCTTTTGTCTTGGGGATGTCTGGCAATATGCTAGAGGACACGCCAGGGGAGGTAGAGGCGCCCTTGGTGGAGGCCCCACCTGCCCGTAGGGCACGGAGGTCCCCGCTTGCTGATGGCTTTAGACAGTTCTTTTCTGGTTTTTCGAAACCTGTTTCTGCGGATCGGAGACGTTCCCTCCAGAAACAGTTTCCTCCTAGCTTTTGCTGGAGGGATGGTCTGTGGCAGGCTCGGATGACGGCGTGGCACTATACCATGCAGAAGTGTGCTACACTTCGGAGGCTACGCAGGTTGCACGCAGCGCACGGGCCCTCAGCAGATATATTGAGCCCAGCCAAGACTACCCAGGTTATATATGTCATATATAACATCCGGGATAGTCACAGGCTATATGTAGGGATGACTAGTAACACGGCCTTTCAGAGGTTTAGGGAGCACGTCTGCGCTGCTAAGCGCGTCTTCCGAACTGGGGAGGGGAGTGACCCTCTTCATAGGGAGATGGCTAGGGTGGGCTGGCAGCAGTTTAGGGTCTACCCCATCGAGCACATCGCGGGGCACTTCCCCAAGACGGCCGAGGATAGGGCTGGGTTCAGGAGCTTGGCTTTCCCACGTGAGACCTTCAGGAAGCGGACTCTGCATGCGTTTTTGCCTACAAGGTTCTGCTTGGAAGGGAAGTCACCGAGGAGCAGGAGGGTTAGGGACCCGAACCTTGACCGGGTCGCTGAGGTTGGCGCCTGGCATGGGAGGGCCGCGCCTCTCGCGGATGGTGTTGGCAGGACTTTTTTGTCTAGGGACTTTGATAGGAAGGTCAGGTTCCTCCTCGGCAGGGTTGCTTCTGGCTCCTTCTCCCAGGCGGAGTTGCAGGGTCATGCCGACAGGAATTTACGGCGTATGTATGATGCCCTCTTTAACTCTGATGCGCAGACGTGGGGGGTTGACGACGCACACCGGACTTCCCTTATGGCATCCATCCTGTTTTCTCTTCCTTCCGTCTCGAACGCTGGTGTTACAGCCACGTTTAGGTCGCTCATCGTTCAACTTTTCTTGCACCCGGCCATCGTGAAGCTGGGGTTCAACAGAATTGTTGCTGACGACAGCCTCTGGCTTGAGAAGGTGCCCCCGAGCGTGCGTGCAAGGGTCTCACAGCCGTTGTTGGGTTACAAATATGATGCTCCTGTCTGGGTATCGTTTTGTAATTTTGGGCAGGGGGCTAGGATGAAGGCTGTCGAGGCTGCGAGGATAATGGGAGGGACCTGTGCATGTCAGAGGCGTGGTTACCGTGCTTTTGTGGACCAGGACTGCGGGCATGTGGTGACCACTGATGTGTCTCTCGTGCGCAACCCAACCATTGAGTCGCTGATGGCTAGGGGCACGACGTTTAGGGCTAAGCCTCATGAGGGCTTGGAGGCTGAGGGTAGTATGCCGCAGGCGGCGTTCTTGGACCTGGAACGGGCTTTGCAGGCATGGCGGTTTTCGGTGTCAAAGGCATTAGGTGTCTCTGACGCTTCGGCTCTTGTTGCTTGGGTTGCTGCAGTTAGGGCGGAGGCACGCACAGTGATTGATTCGAGTGCGGGCGGCGAGTCTTTCGTGGGTGGATGCGAGGATCCCCATTTGGTCCTTACGGCTTCGGACTGGCGCCGGTTGCGGGATTTCGTCATCACCACGGTTGACAAGGCTGCCGGTAACTTCTGTTTTGTGTGCAAGAAGCACTACATGCAGAAATGCCTGGATGAGCTTAGACACGGTGTAGCTTATGAGGCCACGGGACGGTCGGCCGATGATATAAATGCTGAGGGCACCGCTTTGTGCAGGGCTCATTCCATTACCCCGCAGAGGGGGCCTAGGATCCCGCATTTTCATATTCGTGTGAAATTGCACAAGTCTCCGGTAGGATACCGGTTTGTCGCGGGGCCAATCGCGCAACACTTACACCAGTTTCTAAGTGGCTCAGTGTAGCCTTCCGGGCTTTGACTGCCGACGCCGAGGGCCTGTGGAAAGAGGTGGTTTCTCAAATCCCAGGTGTGCCGAGAGTAGGTCGCGGGTCTTGGATTATTCAGGATTCGGCGGAGGTTCGGAAGCTGGCTGCGGCATGCAACAGGCCCCGCGGACAGCGTGATGCATCAATGCACGTATGTGCATTCGATTTCACGTCCATGTACACCACCTTGTGTCTGCAGGATTTAAAGGAACGGCTGTCGGCACTCTTTCGGAGCATTTTCCAAAGAAAACTTCAAAGTTCGAGGGTGAGGTACCTGCTTGTCAGAAAGGATAAGTCCTTTGAGTGGGGTACCAATGAACGGAGGACGGACGGTGAGAGGGAAATGCTCTTTTCGGAGGGTCGGCTTGTTGAGTTATTCTGCGGGTTGGTGGATGGAACATTTGTCGAGTTTGGGGGTGTGATCTACAGACAAATTGTGGGGATCCCTATGGGGACGAGCTGTGCAGGCTTCATTGCCAACCTCTACTGTTTTACGTATGAGCTTGCGTTCATGCGCAGACTTGTGGAGGCGGGGAATTTTCATGACGCGCACAGGTTTCTTTTCGCTTGTAGATACATTGATGACTTGCTGGCGTTCAATATTCCAGATATGGAAGACTATCTATATCTGAACGAATCCGGCACTGCAGGGATCTATCCCAAACACATTTTGAGTCTATCTTTGGCACATGCGGGTGTGCGTGTCCCTTACATGGACATACTCATCAAGCAAAATAGGCGCAGAGGCCTTATGACTGCCATATATGACAAACGACTGGATGCACAATATGCTGACATCCAGGTCATTAGGTACCCTGCACATGACTTGTACTTGGCCGACAAAGCTAAGTATGGGATTGTCACGATCCAACTGCATCGGTTCGCTGAGAGATGTGTCCTTTGGCAAGACTTTGTTTGCAACATAGCTCTTGTTTTCCACAGGATGACACAAAAGGGTTACCACAGCAGGCGTTTGTGGGGCTTTTTGCGGCGCTTTATGGTGGAGAGGCCCGGTCTGTATGATAGACGAGGTCCGGGTTGCTGGATCCCGCGCGTCAGGCGTAAGCTGGGGGACTTACGTGACGGTGTCATTGTGCCAGGTCCGAATGGGTGGGAGTTCGGGCCATCATAGCTGACCGGGAATACGTCTCGCCATAGGGTTGTGGCATCTCGCTGTTAACGGGGACGGCCACTTGGGTGCTTTGGACGATGGGATGTGGCTGTCCCTGTGGTACCCTTCTGACGGGTACTGCCTCTTTGAGGGCGTCGGGGATTCGTCTGCGGCTGGCTCTATTTATGTCCAGTGCCTTGGGGCTTTTTCACCTGCCGGGGGACTGGTGATCGACACCCACGTTATGGGGTGCTGACATCTCGTTGTTAACGGGGACGGCCACTGGAATGATTTGGATGATGGGATTGTGGTTGTCCCTGTGGTACCCTTCTGATGGGTACTGCCTCTTTGAGTTCGTTGGGGATTCGTCTGCGGCTGGCTCTATTTATGTCCAGTGCCTTGGGGCTTTTTCACCTGCCGGGGGACTGGTGATCGACACCCACTTTATGGGGTACTGGCATCTCGTTGTTAACGGGGACGGCCACTGGAATGATTTGGATGATGGGATGTGGCTGTCCCTGTGGTACCCTTCTGACGGGTACTGCCTCTTTGAGGGCGTCGGGGATTCGTCTGCGGCTGGCTCTATTTATGTCCAGTGCCTTGGGGCTTTTTCACCTGCCGGGGGACTTGTGATCGATACCCACTTCATGGGGTGCTGGCATCTCGTTGTGAACGGGGACGGCCACTGGAATGATTTGGATGGTGGGATGTGGCTGTCCCTGTGGTACCCTTCTGATGGGTACTGCCTCTTTGAGTGCGTCGGGGATTCGTCTACGGCTCGCTTTTTGGGAGTGTCTTGGATTTGTCTGACGCTAGCTCCCTCTCCGTGTACAGTGCTCATGGTTATTACACATGCCGGGGGACTTGTGTTCTTTGACCTTGATATGAAGTACTGGCGGATCGCTGTGAACGGGGACGGCCGCCGGGTGGAAGTGGGTTTTGGGAGGCGGTCATCCCTGTGGTGCCATTCTGGCGGGCACTGCCTCTTGGAGAGCTTGGTAGATTCGTCTGTCGTGCCGCGAGGAGAGGCAGAAGGTGGTGATGTACACCTTCTGTGTTTTCCCTTGAATTTTGTGGGGAGCACTTAGGTGCCCGCATGTTTCCTTTTTTTTGACATGGGGTGTCCATGCTGTGTGGTGTGACTGCATTCATGACATAACCATGGACCAACAGGTCCCATCCTTCGACCGGGAGCCACTGGGGGGCATGCCAGCAGGGTCCGCTTACTCCGTTACCCAGAGACCAACAATTGTTGGGCGATGATCGGTCACATCGTATCATCCTTCCATGCTGCCTTGCATCTGGGTTGGGAATATGTATGAGTTTGTGGTATCTTGTCACGGCCCCGCCCTGCTCTTGATTTGCTTTTCACATCCACTGGGATGATGATGGGCTGGCTTTTGTTGGCCGATCTCATGCCGTTCAGTGTATGCTTATCCTTGTGCCAGGTCCGAATGGGTGGGAGTTCGGGCCATCATAGCTGACCGGGAATACGTCTCGCCATAGGGTTGTGGCATCTCGCTGTTAACGGGGACGGCCACTTGGGTGCTTTGGATGATGGGATGTGGCTGTCCCTGTGGTACCCTTCTGACGGATACTGCCTCTTTGAGGGCGTCGGGGATTCGTCTGCGGCTGGCTCTATTTATGTCCAGTGCCTTGGGGCTTTTTCACCTGCCGGGGGACTGGTGATCGATACCCACTTTTTTGGGGTGTTGACATCTCGTTGTTAACGGGGACGGCCACTAGAATGATTTGGATGATGGGGTTGTGGCTGTCCTTGTGGTACCCTTCTGACGGGTACTGCCTCTTTGAGGGCGTCGGGGATTCGTCTGCGGCTGGCTCTATTTATGTCCAGTGCCTTGAGGCTTTTTCACCTGCCGGGGGACTGGTGGTTGACAGCCACGTTATGGGGTGCTGACATCTCGTTGTGAACGGGGACGGCCACTGGAATGATTTGGATGATGGGATGTGGCTGTCCCTGTGGTACCATTCTGACGGGTACTGCCTCTTTGAGGGCGTCGGGGATTCGTCTGCGGCTGGCTCTATTTATGTCCAGTGCCTTGGGGCTTTTTCACCTGCCGGGGGACTGGTGGTTGACAGCCACTTTATGGGGTACTGGCGGATCGCTGTGAACGGGGACGGCCACTGGAATGATTTGGATGATGGGATGTGGCTGTCCCTGTGGTACCCTTCTGGCGGGTACTGCCTCTTTGAGGGCGTCGGGGATTCGTCTGCGGCTGGCTCTATTTATGTCCAGTGCCTTGGGGCTTTTTCACCTGCCGGGGGACTGGTGATCGACACCCACTTTATGGGGTACTGGCATCTCGTTGTTAATGGGGACGGCCACTGGAATGATTTGGATGATGGGATGTGGCTGTCCCTGTGGTACCCTTCTGATGGGTACTGCCTCTTTGAGTGCGTCGGGGATTCGTCTACGGCTCGCTTTTTGGGAGTGTCTTGGATTCGTCTGACGCTAGCTCCCTCTCCGTGTACAGTGCTCATGGTTATTACACATGCCGGGGGACTTGTGTTCTTTGACCTTGATATGAAGTACTGGCGGATCGCTGTGAACAGGGACGGCCGCCGGGTGGAAGTGGGTTTTGGGAGGCGGTTATCCCTGTGGTGCCATTCTGGCGGGCACTGCCTCTTGGAGAGCTCGGTAGATTCGTCTGTCGTGCTGCGAGGAGAGGCAGAAGGTGGTGATGTACACCTTCTGTGTTTTCCCTTGAATTTTGTGGGGAGCACTTAGGTGCCCGCATGTTTCCTTTTTTTGACATGGGGTGTCCATGCTGTGTGGTGTGACTGCATTCATGACATAACCATGGACCAACAGGTCCCATCCATCGACCGGGAGCCACTGGGGGGCATGCCAGCAGGGTCCGCTTACTCCGTAACCCAGAGACCAACAGTTGTTTGGCGACGATCGGTCACATCGTATCATCTTTCCATGCTGCTTTGCATTTGGGTTGGGAATATGTATGCGTTTGTGGTATCTTGTCACGGCCCCGCCCTGCTCTTGATTTGCTTTTCACATCCACTGGGATGATGATGGGCTGGCTTTTGTTGGCCGATCTCATGCCGTTCAGTGGGTGCCGGGCATTATGCGGCGGCGGCGGCTTTGGCTTCTGGGCAGAGCTCTTGTTGGAAGCAGCCTCCAGTTGCGGATTAGATGCCACCTTGCAGCCACTGCACAGATCAAGGATGTGGCCACGTGGCGCGCAGGCTTGGCTACAAATTCACCACTGGGAGCAATGGCATTTACATCGGCGCTCAGCAGCTGATGATCGCTGACCTGTCCGGAATTTTTGCCGTGGAGCGGGAACCGGTCGCCGGGCCGCCGCGTGTCCAGTTTAGCCTCAAAGGCCTCGCCGGTGCCGTGCCTCAACCCCGCACCCCATCCCGGTCGCCTTGGCATCCTGCAAGACCCTCGCAGACACCGTGCGATTCGGCCTTGATGATTTGGTTGCAAGATCCACACCAATGCGCATCGGTATCTTTTGTGACATTGCCAGTTCCCTGTCAGGCGGCCACTGGGTCACAGCCACTCCGCCCACCATTGCAGCCGTATGCCACTCCACCCACCATTGCAGCCGTATGCCACTCCGCCCACCATTGCAGCAGTTTGCCACTCCGCCCACCATTGCAGCAGTTTGCCACTCCGCCACCATTGCAGCTGTTTGCCACTCCGTCCACCATTGCAGCCTTATGCCACTCCACCCACCATTGCAGCCGCCACTCCGCCCACCATTGCAGCTGTTGCCACTCCACCCACCATTGCAGCTGTTTGCCACTCCGTCCACCAGTGCAGCTGTTTGCCACTCCGCCCACCATTGCAGCTGTTTGCCACTCCGCCCACCATTGCAGCTGCTTGCCACTCCGCCTACCATTGCAGCCGTATGCCACTCCGCCCACCATTGCAGCTGTTTGCCACTCCGCCTACCATTGCAGCCGTATGCCACTCCGCCCACCATTGCAGCTGTTTGCCACTCCACCCACCATTGCAGCTGTTTGCCACTCCGTCCACCATTGCAGCTGTTTTGCCACTCCGCCCACCATTGCAGCTGTTTGCCACCCGCCCACCATTGCAGCTGTTTGCCACTCCGCCCACCATTGCAGCCCACTCCGCCCATTGCAGCCGTACCACTCCACCCACCATTGCAATGCTTTGCCACCCGCCCACCATTGCAGCTGTATGCCACTCCACCCACCATTGCAGCTGTTTGCCACTCTGCCCACCATTGCAGCCGTATGCCACCCACCCACCATTGCAGCCGTATGCCACTCCGCCCACCATTGCAGCTGTTTGCCACTCCGCCCACCATTGCAGCTGTTTGCCACTCCGCCCACCATTGCAGCTGTTTGCCCGGAGGGATGACACCACCGGTGCTGACAGCAAACGATGTTCGTCAAGCCAATGCTAGCAGGCACACGTTTGAGGGTGTTAGGACAGGAAAATTACAGTGAGCTGGACCGGGCAGCTAACCTAGCTGTGGTCACTGACGCACGAGTCTGAGCAGCTAATGGGACGGGGTCCGATGACGATGCAGAAGATCCAGGTGGCGGAGCCAACGTTCAGCTTCGAGTTGAGCATGTGGGCCTGAAGGGGGAGAAGGGCACGAACGTCCCAAATGCTACGGCTGACGAGGTGCTCACCCCATTTGCTTTGCTGCGACCCGCCGGAATGTCGTAAGGGTCTCCGGAGAATGGAGCGTGGCTGGAAGCAGTTCCGCGAGCAGGGCGGGGACAGCAGGGGTGCAGGAGCAGGGCTGGGGCAACAGGGGCTAGGAGGGCAGGATCAGCCAAAGAAAGCAGTCCAAGAAAAGGCACAGCATCAGTGCGCAGGCCATGCAGGCACAGAGGCACTCGGGTGACCCTGTGTGGCTTAGGGGGTCTCGTTCTCCGCGAGTGAGCTTCAGAAAATCCACACAACTGTCTCGAAGTGTGTGATGAATCCTTTGATGCCCGGTGTGGGTGCGGAGTGCAGCCGGGATTCTGCGGCTCTCTGGCACCAAAGAAAATGTTTCAAGGATGCGCCACACACGCAGTGTAGCCGGCATTCGGTGGCTACCTGGTGTCAACGTATTTGGTCCAAGGATAAGCACGCACATGGTGACGAGAGCCCGGGCACAGTCAGATCGCGTTCTCTCAAGTTTCGGAGGAAGTACTGCACTACATCACTCTCGGCCCCTTGGGAAATGCCTCCAGGATGCTCAGCGTGTTGTGGGTGAACAAACAGGCGTACGACGACGCTCTGGGGCAGTTAGGGGGCGTGGCAGCAGCTCTCGACAGAGGCTTGGTGGTCGGGAAGTGGCTCGAGCACCTCGAAGCGTGCCGGCAGGCCGGCTTCGGCGGGATGGCTTCTGTGCGCAGGACGGACGGAGCAGTTACGGAAGCGCTCAGTTGGCTCAGTGGGGCGGGGGCTCCTCGGTCTGCACGGAGCTCCGGAGCATCCGGATGAATGTCACGATGTGTGTGCTGAATCTTTTGATCCCCGGCCTGGGTGCACAGCACCGCTAAGTTTCTTTTCCGGGGCTTTTCTGGTAGCTTGGATACTGGTTGTCGAAGAAATCGGCCCAGGAATTTGTTAAATGGTAAAACACGTTGGGTAGTGGTTGTCCGAGCGTTGACGTAGAGCTCACCACGCACATGTGCCTTCGCAAAATGCGGTTTTGAGGGCATCGGCTTGTAAGAAATCAGCACAGAGCCAGGCCCGCAAGCCGCACTGAGTGGTGTCGCCGTTTGCCGGCAAATCAAGTCAAAGAACCGTGTGGCAGATCGCGGCAATCCGGGGGCTGAATGGGTCGCTCACCCAAAGTGGCTCTTGGGATATCCGGCGCCTCACGCGTACATGCAAACACACGTGAGAGGTGCACACTTCACACGCGCCCGCGCACGGACACAGCAGGATTGCATTCGCTTCTGTTTAACCCCGGACTTGGATTGGCCTTGCACCGGTCATGGACCTATACTTTCTCGCCCTATTGTGTGCACAAGGTTGACCTCGGCTCCAAGCAAAAGCACGCGAGAACGGCCTCGGTGCTGTGGACCTCGGCCTTTCCGCAGCGAGCCCTGGCAAGAAGCTGCTCGCAGGGCTCTGCGGGACGAGGCATCCGCCGAGCCGCAGCAGAACGCACACACGAGCCAGTGCGCATGCGCATCCTGATCCGCCATCCCCCATTCACGCGCTCCGAAGGTTGGTCACAGAAGTGCCGTCTTGGTGACTCCGGAGACGTAAGAGCCGGTGAGTTGGATTGGACATGTATGCGTGTGCAGGTTACCTTGGATGTGGCAGTGCTCATGGAGGGCGTATCGGAGTATACACTGCACACCGGCTGGGTGATTTGCAAGGTCAGTCAACCCCGAAGTGCCCCTCCCCCGCCTGTGCTGAGGTAGCTCGCAGTGAGGACATCGATGTCGACATCACGACGGTGCTCGGGGCTGTGCTCGTGGGGGATGGCCATGAGCAAGCGTGCACGCCTAGGGTATGCTTATCCTTGGACCGACTCCTTTGGCACCCCGTAGCCGCAGAAGACCGGCTGCACTATGTACCCATGCCGGGGATCAAAGGATTCAGCACACACTTCGGGACACTTATCCGGATTCTCCGGAGCTCAATAGTGAAGAATGGGACCCCCTAAGCCACCCGAGCCCCTCTGCATCTGCACCGCCGGCACACTGCTGCCTTTTGCCTGAAGCCGGCTCATCCCTGCCCCCCAAGCGGCGCGAGCCATCTCTCCACCACCAAGCTCACGCGCAGGACCGCCCCTCTGCTCCCTGAGCCTCACTGGACCACCTGAGCCCCTCTGCGACTGCCCTGCCGGCGCACTGCTGCTGTGTCTCTGAAGCCAGCTCACCTCCACCTATCGAGCTACTCCTTCACCACCAAGCCCACTGCCCACATCCCACCCCGCTGCCCTCTACCCGCCCTAGAGCCTGGTCTCAAGAGAGCTTGCCCACCCACGCCACGGCCGGAATCCCCAAGGGCTGTCCCAAGGGGCTGAGAATGATGAACTGGATTGCCCCCATCTGAACTTACGTACCTGCCAGCGATCTGCGCCTGCAACCCTCTACCCCCAGCGCCAACTCTATGAGACAGAAGCTCTTGCACTGAATGCCTTGCGAGGAAGCTGCAAACTTGAGCAATGCGCTCCACACTTGCCCTGCATCTGTTGTGCTGCACTGTTCCTACTTGAGGCCCATCCCCACAGTTGCCTGTGTGTCCCAAGCCCTCCTGGTGGCCGATTGTTCACCAACCTTCCCGACCGCTGCTCATCACTGTTAGTTCCGGCACGGCCAACAACCTTGCCACGTGGGCAGGGAAGCTGATGAGACGCCGTATGCTGCCGTGCAACCTGTTATAAGGGGCCATTGTTTGCCTAAGTGTGCTTATCCTTGGACCGACTCCTTTGGCACCCCGTAGCCATAGAAGACCGGCCGCACTATGTACCCACGCCGGGGATCAAAGGATTCAGCACACACTTCGGGACACTTATCCGGATTCTCCGGAGCTCACTAGTGAAGAATGGGACCCCCGAGCCTCACTGAGCCACCCGAGCCCCTCTGCATCCGCACCGCCAGCGCACTGCTGCCTTTTGCCTGAAGCCGGTGCATCCCTGCCCCCCGAGTTGCGTGAGCCATATCTCCACCACCAAGCTCACGCGCAGGACCACCCCTCTGCTCCCTGAGCCTCACTGGGCACCTGAGCCCCTCTGCATCCGCCCCGCCAGCGCACTGCTGCTGTGCCTCTGAAGCCGGCTCACCTCCGCCACTCGAGCCATCTCCTCACCACCAAGCCCACATTCGGGACCACCCGGCTGCCCTGTACACGCCCCAGAGCCTGGTCTCAAGAGAGCTTGCCCACCCACGCCACGGCCGGAATTCCCAAGGGCTGTCCCAAGGGGCTGAGAATGATAAACTGGGCCGCTCTCATCCGAACCTGCGCCCCCGCCACCAACTTGCGCCTGTAGCCCTCTACCCCAAGCACCAACTCCCCGTGACTGGAGCCCTTGCGCTGATTGCCTTGCGAGGTGGCCGCGAACTTGAGCAATGCGCTCCACACTCGCCCTAGTGGGTGTGTATGCGTATCCTTGCGACTCCTTTGGCACCCCGTAGCCACAGGAGACTGCACTATGTACCCTCGCCGGGGATCAAAGGATTCAGCACACACTTCGGGACACTCATCCGGATTCTCCGGAGCTCACTAGTGAAGAATGGGACCCCCTAAGCCTCGCTGAGCCACCCAAGCCCCTCTGCATCTGCACCGCCAGCGCACTGCTGCCTTGTGCCTGAAGCCGGTTCATCCCTGCCCCCCGATCTTCGCGAGCCATATCTCCACCACCAAGCCCACGCGCAAGACCACCCCTCTGCTCCCTGAGCCTCACTGGGCCACCTGAGCCCCTCTGCGGCTGTCCTGCCGGCGCACTGCTGTTGTGTCTCTGGAGCCGGCTCACCTCCGCCAATCGAGCCACCCCTCCACCACCAAGCCCACACCCCACATCACCCTGGCTGCCCCCTACAGCCTGGTCTCAAGAGAGCTTGCCCACCCACGCCACGGCCAGAATGCCCAAGCGCTGTCCCAAGGGGCTGAGAATGATAAACTGGGTTGCCCTCATCCAAACTTGCGCATCCGCCACCGACTTGCGCCTGTAGCCCTCTACCCCCAGCACCAACTCCCCGTGACTGGAGCCCTTGCGCTGATTGCCTTGCGAGGTGGCCGCGAACTTGAGCAATGCGCTCCACACTTGCGCTGTAACTGTCACGCCGCACTGTTCCTACTTGGGGTCCCATCCCCACAGTTGCCTGTGTGTCCCAAGCCCTCCCGGTGGCCGATAGTTCACCACCCGGTCGTCGCCTTCCCGACAGCTGCTCACTGTTAGTTCCGGCACGGCCAGCAACCTCGCCCAGTGGGCACGGAAGCTGATGAGATGCTGTATGCTGCCGTGCAACCTGTTGTAAGTGGTCATCGCTGCCAGGATGGGCCCCCGGGCTCTGAGGGGCCCGGCGTGTGTCAACTCCACCCGCGGACCTCCCCACATCTCCCCCGTCATCCTCATCAGTTCCCCCCATGCCATCAACCCCCCCAAGAAGGCCGGCCACCCGCCTGCTCGCCCCCATCAAGGTGGCCACCCCTCCCTCAGCCAAGGCCATTGCTTGCTCCGGCGAGGCCCCACTCTGCTCCTGAGTCCAGACCCCACTCCCCGGGCCCGGCGACAAAAGGTCATCCCACTCATTCAAGATATCCTCGACACTTGACGCCGCCTGGCTGAGCCCGCCTATGCCTGCCCGTGCCCCTCCAGATCGCGCCTCGGCGGTGCCCCCTCCTTGACCCCCCACAGTGCCCGGATGCTCCGCCTCCCGCCGCACGTCCTCCATGCTCTCCAAAAGCCTCGATGCCATTGCGCCTGCCTCGCCTGCCTCACCGGGAGCCTGCCCAGACCGCTCACGCTGCGTTCCCTCAGATTCCTGCGTCCCACCGCCAGACCCATCCTGCGTGGCATAGTCTGTCTCCTCGAACGCGTCCTCCCACGCTCTGTCCATCAGTGCCAACCTCTCCGCCCCTTACCGTCGGTCCGCCTCCCCCCGATCCAGGTCCGGGCCCATGCCTCCTCTCACACGCCCTCCGCCAGCCCAACGCCACCCACTTCCGGCCGGACATCGCCCTACAGCCCGCCTGATGATCAGCCCTGCAACCCTCCGTGCAAGCGCGAAAGAAAGCAGCCGGACCCACTTCTCCTTCCAGCCCACAGCCCCGCCACGTGCCGCTTCCTCGTCCTCGTCCTCGTCCCCATTGCCATCCACCTGCTCTCCCCCTTCCGCGTTCGCCTCCATGTACCGCCGCTCCCTGAAGCGCCGCTGCGTCTTCCGAAGGAATCCATACGCTCCAGGCCCCAGCCCACCGTACACCTCCACCCCAAAGGGGATGAAGTGATGTGGGCGGACATCCCCGTACGTCGCCACCTTGCTCTCCTCTACCTTCTTCGCCGCCGCCCCGGGAATACCGAGTGGCCCTTCGATATTCTCATTTAAACTATCTACCTCAACAGTATGCTGTTCTAAGGTAGTGCGCACAACATCGGGAGTAAAATCGGCAGTTTGCACAAGTGGAGGGGCAGTTTTTATTCCCGATTTAAACTGCTCAAACTCTTCTTTCCCAACAAACCCAGGGTAATCGCCCTCGTCACCATAAACCTCCCTAGTTAAAAAGCGCCAAAAAGCATCGGTGTCATAATATTTTTCGAGCTTTTTTTCAAGCATGCCTATCGTGACAACTTCTGTTTTCGAAGGGCGCCCTCTTTTTTTGGAACTTTCAGCACCTGATGCCGCCATATTTTTCTGCAAAACAACACGACAAGGGCTAGTTAGACAAGGGGACATCGGGGTCAACGAGGTCCTCATAGTCTGGCAGTTCGTCAGGACAAAAACGGGCTGCCACTTCAACAGTGGTAGTTTCGTGGTCTTTTGCCACTTGGGCGATTAAGTTTTCCCGTATTTTTTCATGCGCGGCATTCTGTGACGTCAGTTCCGCATTTTTCGCTGTGAGCTGCGCATTGTGAGTGGATAGTTCAGCGAGCCTTTTCTCACCACGCCCTTAGCTGTTAAGGAAGCCAACCCCCAGTTGGTAGAGCGCCTTGAAGAGCTTGAGAAAAGGCTCGCTGAACTATCCACTCACAATGCGCAGCTCACAGCGAAAAATGCGGAACTGACGTCACAGAATGCCGCGCATGAAAAAATACGGGAAAACTTAATCGCCCAAGTGGCAAAAGACCACGAAACTACCACTGTTGAAGTGGCAGCCCGTTTTTGTCCTGACGAACTGCCAGACTATGAGGACCTCGTTGACCCCGATGTCCCCTTGTCTAACTAGCCTTTGTCGTGTTGTTTTGCAGAAAAATATGGCGGCATCAGGTGCTGAAAGTTCCAAAAAAAGAGGGCGTCCTTCGAAAACAGAAGTTGTCACGATAGGCATGCTTGAAAAAAAGCTCGAAAAATATTATGACACCGATGCTTTTTGGCACTTTTTAACTAGGGAGGTTTATGGTGACGAGGGCGATTACCCTGGGTTTGTTGGGAAAGAAGAGTTTGAGCAGTTTAAATCGGGAATAAAAACTGCCCCTCCACTTGTGCAAACTGCCGATTTTACTCCCGATGTTGTGCGCACTACCTTAGAACAACATACTGTTGAGGTAGATAGTTTAAGTGAGAATATCGAAGGGCCACTCGGTATTCCGCCGAACTGAGCTCCAGGGCTGGGGAGCATGGAACACCCCTCAAGAAAGCAGGCCCAATACTGTTGAAGGTCACCGAGAAAAGCCAGGGGAGCCGAGACGCCCCCACGTGCCCAGCCAGCCAAAGCCAATCCGCAGAGTGGAGGACAGCAGCATAGACCCGTTGGGCACGTTTTTGAGACCTGCTGTAATCACTCAACTTCTTGACGTCGTCCGCCTTTGGCACTTGTGGTGGCAAATGCTCATTTGCTCCCCTCGCCTCCCCAATCACCTCCATCGCCTCCGACACCTTCTGCATGGCCGCTTGCAAAGAATTGACATACGGCAAGTCGCTCTCAGCCCCGAGGTCCTCGGTTCCCGCCGTCACTGTTGGAAAGAGCTCCCGCATATCCTCCCAGACTTGCGCAAACCCGCCAAGCCAGGCCGCACTGCTCACCCTCGCCGCCTTAGTCAGGCCCATCCCATGCGGGAGGGTGGCAAACTCACAGGAGTGCCACGCCAATCTACCGCCGGGCAGCAAGTCCCGCAACGCCCCCTGCATCCTCCTGTCATGCTCCTCAGCCGCCTCCCGCATCATCTCCGGCGGCACACCTCACAGCCAGAACCCCAGCCTCGGGTGGGCACAGAATCGAAGCAGGAGCCCCTGGGCCTGCGCATGCCCAAGCTTGTTCAAGAGGGGCAGGATGCCACATAAGTCCTCCACCTTCTTCAACATCTCCACACTGACCGCCTCTGCCTTCCCCACCGGCAACCCCAAGACATCGATGAAGTCCGGCTCCCCCCGTGCACCCGGCATCCCGGCCTCGAAGCAGCTGGCGTCCCCCTCAGGCGAGAAAGCCGCTGACTTCACCGGCTGAATATCCAGGCCAATCGCCACAGCCTCCTCCATATAAGTCTCATACGCAAGCGCCGCTTCAACCGGAGGGCCCAGGAAGAAAGCGTCATCCAAGTAGGCAAAGATGACCACGCTAGGGTGTCCCTCCTGAACCCGCTCCAGCACCACCTGCAACGGGGCAGCCAAGTAAAGTGGCCCCACGGGGTCCCCCTACTGCGTGCCCTCTTTCGACTTGACAAATCGCATCACCGAGCCATCAACGCCCCCCAGCCGAAACCCCAGGTTCGCATCCACCCCATAACAAAGGTCCGTCCATGCGCACAGCTCCGGGAAGTCCCGCTCGATAGCCTCAAACATTGCCTCACGGTGCACCGCATTGAAGGCATTCCTGGCATCTGCCTTAGCACAAACCCATTCCGGGTGCCGGTCCAGGGCCGCCTGAACAGTGTGGACCCCCAGGTCCGCCCCTCCCTTCACCGCAACCCCAATCTGGGCCGCCCGCAGTCCACCATGGTCATCATCCTGTCGACGCCCACAAAATCGAGCCCTGAGGGCCTTCGCACGCTGCCTGCATATGACCTTCGCCACTAGCTTCCGGAGAACTTCGCCACACGCAATGGGCCGGACGTTGACGCCGAGGTCGTCCTTCAGCAACGCCACTAACCTAGCGCCTGCCAACCACTCCCGAACCCCCGCCGGGGCCCGACCTGCCGCCAGATGGTTGCACACCTCCAACAGTGCATCTCGCCCACCAGAGACATGGACCGCCCACATATGCTCCCAGCGCCACTGAGAGCTGCCCGGTCCCGAGGCCCGCGGCAGATTACGCATTACATCATCGAACGTCTTCTCATCCAGCTCAAGCGCCTGCCCCCGAAGCTCCCGCCGGCGATCCTCTCCCACATCTTGCCTCCTGCCTGTCCCAGCCGGGTGCAACCGCTCCAGCTTCAGCAACGTCTCCTCCGTCGCTGGTGCCAGCTTGGCCAACTCCAGCCTCTTCGCTGCCTTTCCCAGCTGCCCCGCCTTCACCAACCGCACAGCATCTCGCAGCACCCGTTCCTCATCCACCTCGGCCACAGCTCGTCAATCCCCCGGCACCTCCGCATGCAGCCCCTCTCACTCGCCGCGTAGGAAGCGGGCGCACCGCTCCTTAATGACCTGGGCCACACCCTGCTTCACCCCCTGCTGGACCGGCTGAAGAACCAGGCGCGGGAGTAAAAAGAACAGCTTATAGGCCTCGACGTCCTCTGTGTCCACCCGCATCCTCCAAAGCGCGACCATCACACACTTGGTGAATAGTCCCCACAACTTCTTCGGCACCATCAGGGAAGGGAAGTCGCTCACAGCACACTCGTCGACACTCAGTCCTCGCAGCCATGTCCACCCCGCCTCTCCAAGCCCATGCGTGTGTGTGTGTATGCTTATCCTTGCGAATCCTTTGGCACCCCGTAGCCACAGGAGACTGCACTATGTACTCTCGCCGGGGATCAATAGATTCAGCACACACTTCGGGACACTCATCCGGATTCTCCAGAGCTCACTAGTGAAGCATGGGACCCCCTGCGTGTGTGTGTGTGTGTTTGTGCGATTTGTGCGACACTCCGTAACCCAGAGACCAACAATTGTTTGGCGACGATCGGTCACATCGTATCATCTTTCCATGCTGCTTTGCATTTGGGTTGGGAATATGCATGCGTTTGTGGTATCTTGTCACGGCCCCGCCCTGCTCTTGATTTGCTTTTCACATCCACTGGGATGATGGTGGGCTGGCTTTTGTTGGCCGATCTCATGCCGTTCAGTGTGTTTGTGCGATTGGGTGTGCTTGCTTGCGAAGTGCGCTCTTGTGTGTGGGTGTGTGCTTGATATGGTGGCTGTGCCTTTGGGTGCTCCACCCATCGCTAAATCTTTGTATACATTTTACTGTCAATCTTTGCCCCATTTAACCCCCTCAGCTTGCCCCATTTAACCCCCTCAGCTTGCATGCTTATTTAACCCCTCAGCTTGCATGCGTATTATCTGCTCGGGTGTCACTGGACTGACCACGGTTGGCGTGCCTCACACCAATCATTGTGTGTGACATCTGTTTGCTTTTGCAGTTCGTTGCGAGGTGATGCAGGAAATGGGTGCACCTGCGCTCTTTGTCGTCCCTTGATTTTAAGGGGATGCACCTGCGCGCTCTTTGTCGTCCCTTGATTTTAAGGGATGCACCTGCGCTCTTTGTCGCCCCTTGATTTTGAGGGGATGCACCTGCGCTCTTTGCCGTCCCTTGATTTTAAGGGGATGCACCTGCGCTCTTTGTCGCCCCTTGATTTTGAGGGGATGCACCTGCGCTCTGTGCCCCTTGATTTTGAGGGATGCACCTGCGCTCTTTGTCGTCCCTTGATTTTGAGGGGATGCACCTGCGCTCTTTGTCGTCCCTTGATTTTGAGGGATGCACCTGCGCTCTTTGTCGTCCCTTGATTTTGAGGGGATGCACCTGCGCTCTTTGTCGTCGATTTTGAGGATGCACCTTGCCGTCCCTTGATTTTGAGGGGATGCAGCTGCGCTCTTTGCCGTCCCTTGATTTTGAGGGGATGCAGCTGCGCTCTTTGCCGTCCCTTGATTTTGAGGGGATGCAGCTGCGCTCTTTGTCGCCCCTTGATTTAGGAGATTATCGGTGTCCGCCTTTGGTCTCATTGTATAGTAATCAGGTCATCATCCATGCCGGCAGTGCTTTCTGTGCAAGTCATCATCCATGCTGGCAGTGCTTTCTGTGCAAGTCATCATCCATGCCGGCAGTGCTTTCTGTGCAAGTCATCATCCATGCCGGCAGTGCTTTCTGTGCAAGTCATCATCCATGCCGGCAGTGCTTTCTGTGCAAGTCATCATCCATGCCGGCAGTGCTTTCTGTGCAAGTCATCATCCATGCCGGCAGTGCTTTCTTTGCAAGTCATCATCCATGCCGGCAGTGCTTTCTGTGCAAGTTATCTGAGCTTCCTTGGGCACTGCCACGCGAACACGCATACTCCGCATTAGCTGGGCGATGGCGCGTCACATGCCTGTACGCACTCGGCAGTGATTCATGCCTATGGGCTGTGGCTGACATCCGTAGATGGGAAGTACCATGCCACCGACCCGCCCTGCTCTTGCACGCGTCTGTCGATGGTTCTGCAACACTTTTGATCAATCTCCCGGAGGCCAACAAGCTGATCCGCATCACAGCAACTCCGAGAGCTCCCACCCCGGGCACATCGCGCAGGCTGCTGTGTTTTTTGTGCGAAAGCAGTCGATGTGGGAGGGAGGGAAGGTGTGCTCGTGGGACAGGGCTTCACCTTCGAAGTGGTCCGATTGGATCGCAGCGTCACGAACGGCTCGATCCCACTGCCCAACAAGCTGATCAAGTGGCTGCTGAACTTGCTGCTGCCGAAGCTGCTGAAGAAGCACCTCACTGCGGTTCTCTTGCCGGAGCTTGGAACCTACTTCGAGCTAGTCCAGGTCCAGTCTTGCTCCCATTTGTCACTGCTACTGCTGAAGCAACCACGTTACCTACGAGGTGGAAATTCGGGGACGCTGCGCAGAGTGTGGCGTGACGTGGCTAGGGTCTGTTGGAGGATTGGCGAGGTCGCATGCGGAGCCTGTTCACCTTCCTTTCAGCCACGCAGGGCAAGTGGAAGGGGGTCAGCGGGAGTCAAAGGCTGACACCACCGGGAGCGTGCGGCATCTGGAACAGGAGGCTGTGGCGGTGGAGGGGGAGTTCAAGATCACGGGCCCCGCGGTCAGCATGATGGACGCAAACCTCGGGAAGGTGTCCAAGGACCCCTTGCAGGCCGCGGCGCTTCAGCAGCTCAAGTTATCGGAGGAGCAGGGCAGCGCCGTTGCGTCGCTCTTCGGCACGAAGCTTGGTCTTAGTAGAACCAAGGCGAAGCACGTCACCATCAGCGAGCTGTGCCGATATTACTCCAGGTGGATGTCCTCCCAGAACCACCCCAATTCGCTTGCTTATGCTGCCACCCAGCTTATGCACAGGCCGCCCTGCCAGCATCGCCTCCATACTTGGTCGCCCTTCTCGAGTGACATCCAACGGCTTGGGGCGCTCCGGAGCGCCCTTAGAACCAACCGGTCATCATCTGAAGGCCTCCTTTACACAACGGGCGCAGCTGTGCCTGATCTCATTTCCGGACCTCCTGTGTACCTGCTAGTCCGCGCCGCAGGGCATGGCCTGGTTCAGGAACTGGATCTGCTAATCGGCTTCTCCGAACCTAAAACAGCTGAGGAACGTAGCAGCGCGGGCCAGTGAGCCGATGGAATCTGCGAGCACTCCTCCCTTGCGCACGGGCAGAGAGAGGCACGGCCGAGAGCCAGTCGGGCGGCTCGATCAGTCGTGTGTCGCTTCTGAGGTCGTGCAAGTCACCACCTTGCTGCTCTGAGGGATGTTTGGGCTGCCCTGACGGAGTTTGGGGCTCGAAAAGCCACAGACGACAGCGTTGCGGGGAGAGTGAAACTGACTGGAGATTTCTCCCACAAGTTGATTCGATGTATGTGCATTTGGAGACGCTCATTAAGCCACTGTGCTGGGTAAAGCTTTGACTTGACCAGGCGATGCAACGGGGACGTATGCATGCCCCCCCCCACTTAGTGGAGGGGGGGAGGGGTGGAGCTGAAGATTGATTTTGACGAGCAAGGGCTGGGGAATTCATGGGCGCGGCTTGATTTGAGGAGTGCACGTGCAGATACAAGCCACATCGAGTTGCCTGGGCACAGCTGGAGGCACTATGGGAAGAGGCGATCAAGATGCACTGCAAGGGCGCCTCCGAGCCGCCCACCTTCCCGCAGTTGATGCGGGAAGTGAAGCGCCTGCGCCGGCACCCCATCAAAGTGCACGTCGCACTCAACACTCTCCACTTTGGTGTGTCCCGGCGCCGGCACCCCATCAAAGTGCACGTCGCACTCAACACTCTCCACTTTGGTGTGCCCCACCCATCAAAGTGCACGTCGCACTCAACACTCTCCACTTTGGTGTGTCCCGTCAAAGTGCACGTCGTACTCGACACTCTCCACTTTGGTGTGCGCCATCAAAGTGCACGCCGCACTCGACACTCTCCACTTTGGTGTGTCACCCCATCAAAGTGCACGTCGCACTCAACACTCTCCACTTTGGTGTGCGCCATCAAAGTGCACGTCGCACTCGACACTCTCCACTTTGGTGTGTCCCGCCTATGGCGTGCTGTGCTTCCAGTGATGGCAGCGTGCAATGCTCTCCCCGTGATGGCGGCTGTGCTGCCTTGCTAAGCATAGAGAGTGGCTGCAAAGCGGCATGTTCAAGCATGCTGTCGGTGGATGAACCCCACCTCTGAATACATCGGGGCGGATCTTTGTCCACCTGCATGCCAATTTCGACCCTTGCTGATCATAGGCGTTTCGTCTTCTTCAACGACTTGGGTCTCAGAGTCGACGTGGCATGTGACATGTGACATGTGACATGTGACACACCGCTCAAAAGTAGAGCTGTTATCCTCGGTGTCGGCGTTGGGAGGGATGATAGGGCATGGGGATGTGGAGTGGGCGCAATAGGGCTGAATTTGGACGTGGGCATCAGAACGCTCGGCAGAGCTCTCTCAAGGCTGAGCAAGAAGTCGAAGGAGAAGAAAGACGGAGGCAGTGTTCGGTGAGTTTAATGAGCTAACAGGGAAGATTTCCGGTGCAGCACATGTGGAGGGGCATGTAATAGTAGTGAGGGCAGCCAGTGAGGACGCGGCCACGAGAATGTGGTGATGGCAGGCGCGGGGAAGGGGAGTGAAGGGTGTGAAGACGGGGACACGTGTTATTGAAAGGACAAATAAGGGTGTAGGATGGGCAGAGAAGAGGGGGGCAAGGGCATGGGGTGATAAGACCAGGCTGACGGGGCCGGGGGAGGGGTCGGGAAAGTTGCGGGGCAGAATGGGTGAGGACAAGGTAAATGGACTGGGCGAGGGGATGACAGGGCTGACGTGGAATGGCGCGCAGGTCAGGTGGCAGCGAAAATGCTAGTGAGTCTGCCAGCGAAGCGGGGGAAGATGAAGACACCGCTCATGAGGCGATCAGCAAGTGGCAGGTAAGACACCGCCCATGAGGCGATCAGTAAGTGGCAGGTAAGACACCGCCCATGAGGCGATCAGCAAGTGGCAGGTAAGACACCGCCCATGAGGCGATCAGTAAGTGGCAGGTAAGACACCGCCCATGAGGCAATCAGCAAGTGGCAGGTAAGACACCGCCCATGAGGCGATCAGTAAGTGGCAGGTAAGACACCGCCCATGAGGCAATCAGCAAGTGGCAGGTAAGACACCGCCCATGAGGCGATCAGTAAGTGGCAGGTAAGACACCGCCCATGAGGCGATCAGTAAGTGGCAGGTAAGACACCGCCCATGAGGCGATCAGCAAGTGGTAGGTAAGTGAGCTATTATTCAACCTCACCACGGCCCTCATAATTTGGACTCCTGTAGAACCAGATGAGAGTCATTACAAGCTCCGTTGCCCTCCTGCGGAAGCGTTGAGGTCGCCGAGTACATCTCTTTGTGCCGGATCCAGCACCCGGAAGCATCCACTTCCATGGAGTTAGACCCGGGCGACGTTGGAGGATCACTCATGCCACACCCGAGGCCAGTGCAGCCGAGATGCACTCACTGTCCATGACTCTCACTTTTACCCCATAGGATCATCACATGTGTCATCAACCTAAACCTTGGCCGCCTTTGCCTGCTGTGTGAGCTCTGCATCTCCCTGCGGCAAAGGCCTGTGCGGGGTTGAATGTTATGACATCTTTTTCAATCGTTTCCCTGCATGATTGGCGTGGTTTTGAGGCAGAGATGTTCATCGGGCGCCAGGAAGAAGTCCTCGATCTCCTTGCGTCTGTTCGAAGTAACCTGCGCAACCTAGACTGCAGGTAACGCAACCTAAATTGCAGGTAACGCAACCTAGACTGCAGGTGACACAACCTAGACTGCAGGTGACACAACCTAGACTGCAGGTGACGCAGCCTAGACTGCAGGTGACGCAACCTAGACTGCAGGGAACGCAAATGCGGATGATGCGTAAGCTCCCATTCGCATGGCGCTAGCATAGGCTGGCTTAATGCCATTGCATCCGTAAAAGATTCCCCGTGTGATGGGAGGTGGTGGAGCGGTCCCCGTGTGATATAGGCTGAAGCACTTGACTGACCCGAGTTGTAAACCCCGTTGCATGACACATCGTCGGCTTTGGAGGAGAGTTTATGTGCCAGAAGAAGAGGCTCGGCTTGGGGTTGAGGTGACACGTCCCGCAGGCTGCACGCGGGCACCACGCCGGATCGCATAGAGGCTAGTGCCAACAACATCTCGTTTGTGGGCCCATGCAGCCTCATCCAATGTGCCATTCGAAGCAAGGTGCGCTTCCCCGGGCCTTCTCTGCGCCACCGTTGGATCAAGGTGTGCTTCCACGGGCCTTCTCTGCGCCGTTGGAT
Source organism: Cymbomonas tetramitiformis (assembly GCA_001247695.2). Classification (NCBI taxonomy): domain Eukaryota; kingdom Viridiplantae; phylum Chlorophyta; class Pyramimonadophyceae; order Pyramimonadales; family Pyramimonadaceae; genus Cymbomonas; species Cymbomonas tetramitiformis. The sequence continues at coordinate 21,090 of LGRX02034510.1, read as the reverse complement.
CAGGTGTGCTTCACGGGCCTTCTCTGCGCCGTTGGATCAAGGTGTGCTTCCGCGGGCCTTCTCGCATCCCGTTGGATCAAGGTAATGCTTCCACAGGCCTTCTCTAGCCACCGTTGGATCAAGGTGCGCTTCCCCGGGCCTTCTCTGCGCCACCGTTGGATCAAGGTGTGCTTCCACGGGCCTTCTCTGCGCCGCCGTCCAACCTTGATCCCCGCTTCTCCCACCATCGCTCTCCTCAGCATGCTGCTCGTGGCCGCTTCTTTGACCCAGCCCAAGATTCTCATTGTAGCAGCTCGAGCTCTCATTGGCTGTGTTGGCTCGCGGGGTTTTGCTCAGGCCTTACTGCAGGCGTTCGGAAACCCTGAGAAGGCGGAATGTGCTGTGGGCTTGGGCGGCGTGCAGGAGTTCAAGTTGTTGAAGAAGGACGCAGTATGGCGCGTGGATGTAGATCCAGAGGTGCCACAGCTGTGTACGGGGACCTTAGGTTCTAGATGGAGGCACATCACGGCGGATGGTTGCCACAAAGCTTGCGCCCTCGCCGTTGGGCTGCCCTACTTAGGCAATCATAGGAGGAAGGCCTCAGCGGCGCAGGGTCCGTGCATCTCTTGGTTGGGAGGGCGTTGTTCGTGATACTAAGGGTTTCTAGGTTGTGGTCCGATCGATAGGCACTGCTGAGCATATTTCTCCCTCCCTTGCTTCCCCTCACCATCACCTTCCCCCGACTGTTCTGGGCAATGGACATGCTGCAGGGGGTTTTCAAAGTAGCATTGATGATGGTCAACCCCTCCGAGAGCCCTCGAAGTGACCCTCAGATGCCCTCGGCTCGCCCTTATGCCTCCGAGACTGGTGTGCCCCTCCGTCAATAAGCCGAATGGTCCTCCTGTGAAATAACCAATTTGAGGTTATAGTGTTTGCTGCCTGCAAGTGATCGGAAGTGATGAATTGAAAGGATGTGAAACGTGCGGTCATCGGACAAAACCAATTCGCCGGACATCCGAACTCGACCACATCTTCCGTTTGTGAACCTCTTTCACCTCCAACATCTGCCGTCGAAGCAACTCGAACGTCGGCGTTTGACGATTTCGATGTGATGAAAGGAGCTTTTATAGTGAACACTGCAGGAAACTCTTCGAACCGTATCGAGCAGGTTGAGGCAGTGCCACGTGGAAAGACTCGTGCAATGAATGATTTATGGGTTGTATGCGGGGAAAACACCGGCGCGCATTCTTTCTTTTCGTGTTAGAGCATCAGTCCTCCTTGTCCGAGAGTCAAGCTCAGCATTTCGTCCAGAGCCGGGCATTGCCAATCCACTGCAATCAAACCCAATCAACTCAAATCACATCCAATGTGATCAAATTCAGTCCAATGAAATCCAATCCAATCACATCAAACTCAGAGGGCGGACGGCGCCGTGCTAAGCAAGAACTCGGTTGGATAAGCGAGAGCACACAACTCACATCTGAGAGTGGTTGTCTGCTTCAAGGCCGCTTCCTTCCGTGTGGGAGCGGCGCACCTCCTGCCAGGTCATACATGGTAGAGATGCAGAGTGCAGCCCACGTAGCCATGCCGGTGCAGGCGATGACTGGATATGGGGGACTCCGCATTGGCGCAAGCAGGTGGCGGCACAGGCAACAGAAGAGAAGACGCACCTGCATCAGATGGATCTGTGGATGGAGTGGGCGGGGTGGTGCCTACCAATGAACGGGCAGCTAACTCCGAACTGATAGGGAGCTATGACAACAGGGAGAGCACTCGCCAGTGCACGGGGGATGCGGTCCTACATGGGTCGGGACCGGGTGCTACCAAAGAAGATATGGAAGAGTCGACAAGGGGCGCGACCATAGCAGCGGCAGAGCAGAGATCGAGGCCCAGGCGGACGAGTGCGGTGGGCGACAGTTGGCTCGCGCTGATTGCAGTGCAATCTGTGAATCTGGCAATCAAAGTGAATCTGGAAGCCCTCAAGTCGAGGTACAGCGGACCCCAGTGCCACGCCTCACGCCGCCCGGGAGGGTTGGGAGGGTTGGGAGGGGTGTGAACTTTCTCCTGACCTGGTTCAGAGGATCACCATGGACGCTTTCCATGGGGGGCCTGCAGTGCATCACTGGATGAGCTGCCAGTGGCATAGCGCGCTCTCTTGAGGACGCGTGCGGTGGCCCTGCCTTGTTTCCGCATGCTTCCCTCATCCATCAGGGTAATGGTGGGCTGGCGCCGGTTGCCGTGCCTCATGCCGTTTGGTGTGTGAGGCGGGTAGATTCAAGAGCTGAGAATGACCTGGAGCCAAAGCATATAGGTCTGGGCTTTTGGGTGCGCCTTATGGCTATGGCTCTGGCTTTATATGCTCAGCCCCAGTGAGGCTAAGGTCTGAGTGGGCATGGGGGCAGGGGCCCCAGCAGGGCACCCCTTCCAAAGGCTGGAAACAGACAGGAACCAGCTCCAGGGTTCCCCAGCCCCGTCGAACCGGGCGTAGCCGGTTCAAAACTCTCGGTGGGTGCGGATGAGGTCATATGTGCAGATGAGGTCATATGTGCGGATGAGGTCATATGTGCGGATGAGGTCATATGTGCGGATGAGATTATAGGTGCAGATGAGGTCATAGGTGCACTGCTTCGCTTTGGGTTTGCAGTGCAACTCTGTAGGCAGAGCTTTACAGAGTTACTTCGGGACGTCCACGACCGAAATGCCCGGAACTGAAAGAGGCCACAGAGTCGGTCTATTACCACTCAGTAACTCCCTAAAACTCTGCCTACACCGTTACACTGCAAACCCTAAATGAAGCAGCGCGCCTATGACCTCATCCGCACCCACCGAGAGTTCTGAAACCGGCTACGCCCGGTTCGACGGGGCTGGGGAACCCTGGAGCTGGTTCCTGTCTGTTTCCAGCCTTTGGAAGGGGTGCCCTGCTGGGGCCCCTGCCCACTCACCCCCTAGCCTCAATCGGGCTGGCCATACGCAGCCAGAGGCATGGATCTTGAGCCACAGCCAAGCGATGCCCTCAATTCCTCACCCTTCCCGCCATACTTATGAGCCGCCACCCCGGCCAAGCTCTGTGCCGCTCATGCCTGCAACGCCTCCGCATTCCTGCCCTAGATATGCCCACGCTCCTGCGCGCATCTCTCCCCGCTCAGCGCGTGGCGACAGGGGCTCATCTACCTCCCATCAGGATGTCGTAGACGCTCAGGAGTTGAGATGAGGCCGCTTGGCTGGCCACGCCTGCGCTCCTGGAGACTCCCTCATCTTCGAAACCCAAGTTGCCTGGGCCCTGCGCCAGAGTCCCCAAAGTCTCCCCGCTGTCCCCCCACTCTCACCCGCCGGCCAGCGGCTCATTTATCCTGCCAGGAATCTTGCTGGATACTCTCCGAGAGGTGTCGCCAGCCTTCCGAGCGTCACTTGTCCCCCCTGAAACCCGCTCTGACTGCTCGGGCTCCACCCCAAATCCCGTGCCCCGGTCCTGAATGCCCCCCCACTACAGAGCCCTCAATTCCTCCCACATGAAAACCGCCTCTCCAACACCTCCGCCTGCCTGAACTTGGGCTGAGTCGGGTCCGGCAACACCCCACCCATTCTCACGCCCCTGGACCTAAGCCCCCACCATCTCCGCCCTCGACCTGAACTGGGTTTGCGCCAAGTCTGCCCACCCCATTCCCATGCCTCCAGGCCCGTTTCTCCCATCAAACCGATTGGACTGCACTGCGTCCTCCCGAGCCCTATCCATCCGAGCCAACCTCTCCATTTCCTCCCTAGGCGCATGGTTGGGGTCCCCTCCCTCCCTCACAAGCCCACCATCCCTGAGCCAGCCACCCCGAACCAGGCACTGCCCCCGGGCCCCTCGGAAAAATACCCCGGCAACCCCTGTGCAAACACAAAGGAGGGCTGCCGATCCAATTCTTTTTACATTGCATCGAACTGGCAAAGTGGCGCCTCCTTGTCCTCGTCTTCATGCCCAGCGTCGTCCACCTCCCCTTCTTCTGCCACGTCCTCCTCCCCCACTCTCCTCTGAAGCGCCGCTGCGCCTCCTTCAGGAATACAACCGCCCTGGGCCCAAGCACCCCATGCATCTCCATGCCGGAAGGTATCAACTGGCGGGGGCGCACATCCCCATACGTCCCTGCCTTGCTCTCCTCCACCTTCCTTGCTGCCGCCCCCGGGGCTATTATTGCTGCCAGTCCGTGTTCGATTTTTTAAACGTCCATACCAGCGACAGATGGCAAATTCTTTTGGGATGCCCAGAGCGAGTAGGGGAGACCTTGCTGGAGCGTGCACCGCAGCTGGGAATCCCCTGTCTGCTTTGAAACCTTTGGCTTGCCCGGGCTTGAGCGCGGGATTGGAATATTTCCATGACGGACCTGCGGTGCAAAGCTGGATGAGCTCCCAGCTGCCCCACATGTTTGGCTGTGATTCGTGTTTGTGATGGGTTCGCTTTGCGCTTGGTTTGGGATGTGTCGAAGTGAATGGTGTCTTGCCACGGCCCGGGCCTGTTCCTGAATGCTTCTCACTCCACTGGGATGATGGTTGGCTGGCTTTTGTCGGCGGGTCTCGTGCCGTTCAGCGTGTGTTGGAGAATGGGTTTGGACTTCCTTTGGTGACGGGATCTCGAACCTTAGAAAGAGGAGCCTGCATCAGAGACAGGCGGAGTCATGGTGGAAAGCTCGCGTCCGGGAGATGGCGCAGACTCACCCCGCATATGTGACTCACTGAGCTGGTTTTCTTTTACCTTTTGGTTATGCTTGGAATTTACAGCAAGAACGGAATATTTGTTGAAGGCGGTTGGCTGCGTCATGTTCAAAGTGCCGTGCGCAGCGGTATGGGATGGCAGCGGCGAGAGTAGTGGAGGAACGCCGCACGTGCAATGATTTGATCAGCTTGTTGGACTCGCCAATGAGGGAGACTCCCATGTACCGCCCATGTGTTTGGATGATTTGATACGGTTCAAGGTTGGATACTTGGGGGAGAGGGCGACTGCGGTCCAGGTACGCACAGGCACAGGTTGATGGGGCTGACCTGAACAGCATGCTGGCCGATGTGCTGAATGTGAACTTCTTTTTTGCCCCACCAGGTGACTCTGCACAGCCTACCTGCCAGTGACCCTATCTTGAGGAGAGCTCCGTGGGCTCTGCGTCTTTGGGCGCTGATCCAAATGACATTCATCTGCCTTGAAAGAGTAAAAGTAGGTAGATACCACCGGAACAGGGATGGGTAACGTGGGGCGGATTCATTTCTTCTAACGAATTCGTCCAGTTTGTTGGACGAATCTTAGATCAATGAGAACTTCGATTCCGCTCCTTGTGGGGCCTCCTGTGGATGTCTCCCTGCAATGTCCGATACAGCTCACAACAACGGAGAGCTTCCCTTCCAGAGTCCATGGGGTGACAAGAAGTGAACGGTCCAACAGAGAGCATCTCTTTTTCCTTTGGAGACATCGCTTTTTCTGCGGAGGACATCCGTTGATCTGCGGGGAGCACCTCTGCTTCGGTGGAGATCATTATCCCCGCATTGAAAATTGTGTTTGAAGAGATTTTGCAAAGCTGTGCATTTCTTCAAGGCCGCTCACGAAGATCCAGGGGTCAAGAATCGCTCGAGATAGAAATGGGATGGAGGGTGGTGCACAGAGGATGATCAAGAGCGGGCAGCGTATATGCTCGATGTGGCGTGCAGCGGTATTGCTCAGGTACACGTGGCAGTGCAGAGTATCACTGCGAGTCTAAAGTGGGCCCCAGGCTTCAAATGGGTTCTCCGGGTGAGCCACTCGCCTGCCAGATGCCCGGGGATGTGCTACCCTCATTGTGTGGACGGAGATGCAAAGGTGCGGAGCACTGAATGGAAGAGAGCTCTGATATCATCGTTGGGCTCTGCTTGTGGTTTATGCAGGCGTGTGAGAGTAGAGGGGTGGTGAAGCAAAGGCAGGTAATCTTCAGTCCACAGTCCAATGCAGAATTCGTCTTATGCGATTCGTCATTTTGCCTGGTTTTCTAGTTGCTGTACCTCCCACGTGACCCAATGCTTCGGTTGCGGAGCAACGAATAAAAGGAGCTGCGATCGAGCACGCTGAAGTCTAGGAATTAGGTTTCACGATTGAGAACTGATTCAATGCAGCCTTGTATGCCCCACCTGCGCGAGGAGAAGCGCCGCGTGTGCGCCCCGACGTCGCAACCTGTCTGCCTTTGCTGCAAGGAGAGGCAGCGGGTGGTGATGTCCACGTTCTGTGTCTTCCCTTGATTCTGCGGGGAGCACTTCGGTGCCCGCACTTGTTCTTTTTGTTCACTGGATACGGGCATTAGGTGTCCATGTTTGGTTGTCCCCCCCATCAGATGTCCATGCCGGCGACAGATGGAAACATTTTTTGGGGTGCCCAGAGCGAGTAGGGGAGACCTTACTGGAGCGTGCACCGCAGCTGGGGATCCCCTGTCTGCTTTGAAACCTTTAGCTTGCCCGGGCTTGAGCGCCGGATTGGAATATTTCCATGACGGACCTGCGGTGCAAAGCTGGATGAGCGCCCAGCTGCCCCACATTTTCGGCTGTGATTCGTGTATGTGATGGGTCTTGGTTTGGGATGTGTCCAAGTGAATGGTATCTTGCCACGGCCCGGGCCTGTTCCTGAACGCTTCTCACTCCACTGGGATGATGGTGGGCTGGCTTTTGTCGGCGGGCCTCATGCCGTTCAGTGTGCGACGTCGCAATCATACACACGTAAGGCGTGGTCTGAGTGTACTATCGGATGCCTTTGTTGCTCGGCACAATTAAGGGATGTGTGGATTGAGAACTGATAAGAAATAGTACGTGTTGTTTGTGGTGGGGTGGAGGTAACGAGCTAGGCACGCGCCATAGAATTCATTTTGAGCAAGTTCTTGGAGCATCTGCAAGCTGGTAATATGAACGTCCTCGTGGATCTTGATACCTCAGTCTCTATTGCGGCCCCATCTGGCGATATGTATGTGCACTTCTCACCAGTGCAGGTAATGATTGCATTGCAGCTTTCAATCTCCACGTCAATCAAGTCCCACTAGATTGCACTTTCAATCTCCACGTCAATCAAGTCCCACTAGATTGCACTTTCAATCTCCACGTCAATCAAGTCCCACTAGATTGCACTTTCAATCTCCACGTCAATCAAGTCCCACTAGATTGCACTTTCAATCTCCACGTCAATCAAGTCCCACTAGATTGCGCTTTCAATCCCCACGTCAATCAACTCCCACTAGATTGCACTTTCAATCTCCACGTCAATCAAATCCCACTAGATTGCACTTTCAATCCCCACGTCAATCAAGTCCCACTAGATTGCGCGTTCAATCTCCACGTCAATCAACTCCCACTAGATTGCACTTTCAATCCCCACGTCACAATCAAGTCCCACCAGATTGTTGCATGCCCTTGGTAATTTCGCCATACCCGGAAGGGCCCCCATCGAACCCTGCGATCCCGTCCCGTTACATCTACAACAGATTCACCTGAGAAGAGACGAAGGGAATCGAACGTGAATAACAAGATTTTTTTCGGCTGTCGCATGATATTTGGCATAGACTCTTATCAGTATAGTGTCTCCTGTTTCCAACAGATTGGTGTGTTGTTGGCTGAGGAGTGAGATGGCATATTGAATCACAGGATGGATATGATGACGCACATCACCATGTTGCGAGCTTTGAAGTAGGATTTCTATTTATGAACATGGTCAAGCATCTGCGAAAAGCAAGCAAGATTGTATCTGGTGAAATTTTCTCTAGAAGTAGTCGGCGATCTTGAGAAATTTCTTTCAGATCAAGGTGTACAAATAGTGCGCATTGATAGTATTGTATTGTATACAGAGCAACATCTGGAGATTTATTGTAATCACACACTTCAGTGTCAACTGTTGCTCAAATATGCGCCTGCGTGCACTGTAATTAATATAGCATTACCCCAAAGATAAAGGGGCTTCAATGGTTTCAATGCTATGAGGTAGATGCTCGGCCAAATGTGTGCTCTGATAAAGGGGGAAATTACGTAGTGGCAATCAGGTAGGAATGCGAGATGATAATTGCATGTGATTGGACTCGAATATCGTTGGCAATGGACAATATCAAGGCAGACACTGGGTGTGTCAAGGCATCACGCAAGGGTGAAAATGGGTTGACAGCTCTGCAAGGCTATATGCTTGCTATAAGCTTTATCACAATACTAGAATGGCTGGAATTGGCACTCTGACCAGATCGGGTGTCACACTTCCTAGAGTAGTGGGTATGACCGTCACTCGCCGTATCCGGACCCTTAAACTTTGACCCATGTAACGGGCAAATTATTTTTGCTTTATTCACATTGCGAGTTTGACCTATTCGAAGGATTTCCCGCTCTTATCGGTCAGCCTATACATTTTGGCAGCCACGTCGTCAGCGGTAGTCATCATTCCACAGTTCCGACCCGCTAATCGATTAGCGGTTTGAAAACACTCGAGGTATTTCATCATCTCATCTTAGCCTTCCGTCGTTTTCGAGTGTCGCTCCACCTGCCTGTTTCTGTGAGGACACAAACACATACGCACGTACGCACCCCATATGTTGCATACATATTCACCCACCGGACAGCGTCTTCAGTTTATGGGCCTGTCCCATTTTTGTGGTGAAATTTCTTTCATCGGACCGCTTAGATCGGTCTCGCCCAACTACACTTGGCCACCCGCTATCCTTACCGAAAGTCTTGCCGAACTTACCTGGCCATCCTTGAGCGTTGCCTCCCACAGAATTCGCCAATTTCACCAGTAAGTGATATTAAATTTACGCGGAAATAGAAGACCAAGTCATACAAACGCCGTAGTCCTGCTAGGCAGGCAACTGTAAACAGAACGAGATGCTTTTTAAATTATAGCGCGCCTCGAAGGGCTCTTCTAAATCGAATCGACAAATGAAACCGCAGCATGAAAAAACTACGCAAAGCGCTAGCTAAAAGGTTATACTGGCGGAGAAACAGCTGTGGTCGCGTCGGTGGTGGGGTGGTGACGAGACTGTGGTGGTGGAACGGGATGGCGGTGGAGGGGAAGGCGGGGGTCGAGGGGAATGGAGGGAATAATTCGCTCGCTGGACTGCATCATCGACCTTCCGTAGTTACATTTGTGAGCATGTTTATGGCGGTATATGTAGGGGCAGTGTTCACTGTTCCGGTGTCACTGTTCCAAAAGGCGTCACGTCTGATTCTAGTTTGATGTCTGCACATTCTGCAAAGCTTTTTCAAAAGAGGTTTTATTCTCTTTTGATGCACTCCAATCGTACCCAAGATCTTTCCAAAAATTTCCGGGAGATAGCCCATAAGAGTGAGTTATATCGGCTAGGCAACCATGCCCTTGAACGGCTTACACTCATCGTTAATACATGCTATATCAAAGTGGCCACCAAAGTAATGCAAGGGATTATTTTCATTCATATTGCGTTGCTAGGTAGAGGCCAATGGCACAAGCTGGATGGAATTCTATGTTTCCTTTCGCTCAAAACCTCATTCCAAGGTTCAGTGCAGATTCATGTACATTTCAGTCTCTTTGCAGCAATGTTCGAGTTGGGCAAGGTAGCATTGATATATAACCTAGCTAACTTTACCTCTACCTCGAAACCTTTGACTTTCCAGCCACGGCACCTCTTCTTGCGAAAATCTGGTTCACCGCACAACGTTTGCTCGGGCGCCTTCCATAACGTTTTTTTAGGGGTTAGATAAAAACGCAACGTTTTCATCGTGAATACGTGACCCACGCATGAAACTTGTTAACACTTGTGACTCGATGAAAACCTGGATATTTATCTAACCCAAAAGCGGTTTGCTGTTCACGAATATCAAGAGATACGCATCATCCGCGCGTGACATTGCGATGTACGCGGCTTGGAAATATCTTTCCAACGATGCCCTACTTTTATGCGCGGAAGGTGCGCAGTCTGGTATAATTATTTCAAAAATCACGTTTTGGGTCTGGTTTTGATAATGTTCCCAGTGTTAGTCACTTCCAAAGTCAGTTCATAACGGGATATTATAATCTAGCCCCTTAAAATGTTCCCAAATGCGCCCGAGTGTGGATTCACCGATGGGTCCCTCGCGAAATTCTACACCGGTTTCCCTGTTTTCATCTCTTGAATTAGCGAATTATGCGAGAATATATATTTTCGCTTCCGAACCCTATCTTCCAGGCTACATAATCTGCAGACGTGCAGAGTGAAAATTGACATACCTGGCTTCTTTGCGCCAGCCTGCGCGCATGGTCGCAATTCGTACCGCACTGGTATGCTTTCGAGAACACGGAGTTCTTTTTACGAGCACTGGCTACGACCCGGTGGTGTGTGGTAGTGGTGCTAGTGCACCAAAAACCAAACTCGTCGACTCCGACATTCTCACCATCGACAGCGAACGCTTTAACCGACGCTCGATTTTTCGCATTCGACCTCCTCACCCTCCTACATCGACTCATTCGCTCTGGTGGTGCTAGCCGCGTCAGGGTTTGGCCCCGCACAGGCGTTGGTTGAGCTTTATTCGCGTTGGCGGCACTTGATCTCCATCGCGAACACTCGCCGCCTCCGCCCGATAGCATTTTGACCTACGGTGTTATGGGGCTACCCCGCGGCACACGCGTGGATTTAGAGCACGCATCACGAGACTAGTGCCGAAGTAGTTTTTTAGCTGGATCGAAAAAGAGTCAAAGACCCCTTGAGCCTTATGAAACATCTTCGGTTAGGGTTTCCGCATGAGAACACCGAAATATACTAGTCATACGAGGGGGGTACGACAGCTACCATAAGGCAGCAGCTGAAGGACAATAGCTGCGGATGATATTACCAAAAGTGAGGTTGGGAGGAAAGAAGGATCTTATACCAAGAGAGATATAGAGGAAAGAAGGGTCGACGAACGTGATCGAGCTGAAAATCAGGCCAGAAAATCTGCCAAATGGCTGATTAGTAAAAATTGACGAAGAAGTCAGAGAGGTTGAATAAGATGCGCGGTTCATGGGTTACCGGTTCCCAGAAATCCAGTGTCATGATACACGATTGGTAAAAAATAAGTAAGATGAGGCACCATTTTGACAAAATTTGAAAGTTCAGTATGTAGTCTCACTTCGCTTTTGTCGCACGGTGTATTATTCCTGTCGCATCGTGCGACAAAACAAATATTTTGGACAGCGACAAAAGTGAGTGCCACGCTGGGGCTCATTATTGTCGCAGTGCGACAAAAAATGAGCGTGGCACTCAATAGTGTCGCAGTGCGGTTGCAGGTTGCAGGTTTTGGACTGAAATTTGATACCGAATCTTAACACGGAAACCTACTGAAACAAAATAATAATAACCTGTTGATACAGAATAAATACCCTGACAAATTTCATATCTCGATATGCAGATAAAGTCCAGGAATTGAAAGATAGTTAGGCACACACACAAAGCATTCAAGTTGCAAGCGAGCATCATGCACACGCAAGCAAAACATGCATTTTGTTTTCATTACAAAAGTATGCATATACATCTTTACATGAAATGGGCAATACATAGCGAATAATAAGTAAGAGCTATGACAACAAAACAGATCCTATAAACGAATAACTTGCTGAAAGCCAAAAGGCTATTCAAACAGAATTTTTGCCGAGTGGAAATTCTGAGCCCAAGCTGGGGTGGCATTTGCCAAACCTCCAGACTACCACACCAAAAGTGCTGATGACACATCCAGAAATAATTTTTAGTGCAGCTCCGTCGGGTAGCTTTGCCAAGTCCCTTGCCACAAATTGCCATCGACTCGAGAAAGCTAGGCGTGATTGGGCCTGAGCCCAAGCTGGGGTGGCATTCGCCGAATCTCCAGACTGCCACACCAAAGCTTCTAATTATACACCCAGTCAGGTCTGTGAATGGTCTGTGCATTCGGGTAGCTTTCCCGCGTCCCTTGCCACAGTTGGCGAGGAGCTCGAGAAAGCTAAGCGTGATTGGGGTTGTACCCGAGCTGGGGTGACCTTTGTTAAACTCCAGACTGCCACCCAAACGTATTGCGACGCTCGCAGGAAGCTGTGTCTCGGGTGACGGCAAGGGTAGATTGCCCCTGCAAAACCTAAATTGCAATATGTAAAAAAATCAACTAAGCGCAACAAACCTTCCAACTAAGAAATAATATCGTCTCCTGAGATAAATGCAAAGGTTTAAAAGTGAACCCACCGTGCATACCCTTGAATTCCCTTCAGAAGAGACAGGTCCTGCCGCCAGATCCGAAAGTGGGCGAAATCGACAGCCCAGTCAAAAAGCGTCTCCAACGCGGTGCGGATGTGCCTGCGGCAAAAGTAAATATGTTGCAACATATCATTTTCACAAAAATATCGAAGCATCGAGGACTCAGTATTGCGTAGCCGCCGTAATCGCATGAAACCGAAACCCGGGTCAGTACGTGACAACTCGACTGACGAAAGAAAAAGACTTTCGTCCCTTTACCTTGAGGCGGAAACGAGAATTCGAAAAACATACTTCTCTTACGAAACCTGTTATCAAACGATTGAACAAAGGTCGAACGAACCGCTATAAGGCTTTCGTGTAAAAAGTGTATCGGTTTCTCCACAAAGAGCTTGTAGGGCGCAACAGCACTAAAACTGAGAGTAGCCAGCGCACGAGGAACACCGGCGAGCAACAAATGCACCGAGGTAAAACCTGTACATACACAGAGTCTAATTATTCTTAGAGGGGGAAATACGCAGTCATTGAATTCAACTAAACCTCAATCACACAAGCACGCGACATGCAGCATCACGCAATGCATACGATGCACAGGGTAGGGAGGTGGGGGAGCACCGCGTTTAGAAATGATTCTCAGTGCAGCTTGAGGTGCTTTATATCGGGATAATCGTTAAACTTTTAGAACTCATCAGACGGAGTGTCAAACTGCGTGGTGTCGCTGTCGATGTCGAATGTCAATGTCGTGCGATGAACTGCATAAAAAATATTTAAAGACCAATGGGCGACCTGAAAACCAAATCCGGCATGAAAAACTTACTTTTTTAACCTATCAAATATACCCTCTTTTCGCTTTTATCCCACACGATCCCGCCCGATTGCATCGGACGATAACTTGATTTTTGGTTGGAATCTAAAGCTCACTGGATTGGGAAAAAATCACCCAATGAAGGATCTGAAAGGCAAATCAGGTAGGAAAAGCTTGCGAGCATAATGAAATGCTGATGCTGCGATTGGGAGTTGCCAAGCTGCTCTTCTATGCTCTCTACGGGCTACGGACAGCTGAGGCATCCTGGCAGAAGCTGGCAAACAAATTCATGAAGTCCTTCACCTATCAGGGAATGCAGTTCACCCAGTCCACATATGACCCGTGCCTCTACTATATTGTGACCTCTACAGTATCTGTGTTCGTGGCCTTTGTGGCTGTCTACGTGGATGACTTCGGGCTGACATGTGATGATGCCTTCCAGCAGGCTTTCTGGGCAGCTTTTCAGTCGGCATTCAAGAGCAAGAATCTTGGCCGTATGACAGCCGTCCTGCAGCTTGCTGTTGACTATGATCGGTGGGGCATCGCACTGGCCCAAACCAGGCAGATCAAGGAACTTATGACCAAGTTCAAACTTCCGGCCAAGACCTTTCACAACCCGATGGATGTGAACCTCATTATCCAGAAGCCGGAGCACCCTGATCTTGCCCTTGTTGTCTATTGGGCGCACCTTACGGTGGGTTTACCCACCGTAAGAGACTTTCGAAAACCGCATGTTAGAGCTAGCATATTGTGCCAACTTGGGCAAACCCATGCTTTTCGACACACCTTGGGGGTTATATTAGTGCGTGGACTTGAAAAAAGTACTTTACATACTGTATAGATGCGTCTAATATGCGTGCTAATACCAAGGGGTCAAGCGAAAAAACACCTCAAATCCTTACGGTGGATTACCCAATTATTGCATCTTTGGGTAGATTTTGAACATGCCCATCACATTCGGAATGTACATATCACAATATTTTCATGAACTATGGCCCATAACAAATGTTTCTTATACTCGGCGCCATTCGATATATCGAATATATCACTCTACACAAGTAACTTAAGAAAAAAAAAACATTTACAATTTCAATGTGTTTCCATACTTAAGGGCAAAAATGACGATATTTTGTCTATACGGGGATATATATGCATGTTTCTCGCGAAGTATTGACTCAAGGTGGTAAAAATAGATCAAACTTCACGAAATACACCCATGCGCACATTGGCATCGTGGATGAAACGTAGAAATCGGGCCACGTTTGTGTGCATTTGGGATCACGGCACCGAACGTGCCATCGGAGGTATATTGGGATGGATACCGCGGATATATCCGATCACAAGTACATGTCATTCGGCTTTGTCCAGCTAAACATGAATGTCTAGTTGTGAAATCACATATGTTCGACCATATTTGAGACCATTCGATGTGCATTATGGTGTTAACAAACTACGCTATGGTTAACCCACCGTAAGGCGTTCTTACGGTGGGTTACCCCACCTTGAGCCCAACCAATAGACACTTTGACATCTTCTATGACATCGAGTCCTGGTTGACCATCGAGCTGAGCAGCATCGGATGAGAGTATCTATCGGAGAGCGAGATCTGGCGGAGACCAGTTGCTATTTTCATACCCCTGTGGCAGTCCACCTAGTTGGCATGCATATACTAGTACTTTAGTTAGCATTCGGTTTAGAGAGAGCTGGAAGCGGTTATGGCGGCAGGTCGGCCCTTTGGTTGTTGTCGTTCTGATCCGTGGACGGTGACCTCTTAGTTTGCATTAGCTACCTGTTTCACATTCTTGTGCCACCTCAGCCGAGGTGGTGTGCTGAGATTCAGTAGTTCAGTACCCCGTATGACGTATGGCGTATGACAGTGACAGTGGCAGTACAGTGGCAGTACAGTGACTTCCTACCTGTACTCAGTAGTTCGACTTCGGTAGCTTAGACTGTGACACACGGTATGATTGCCTAGTGACGGCCTCAGAGCTTAGATAGCCTGAGCGTCGTGTATTCATTCTATCTTTGATGATACCCGATTAGCCTCGCTCAAACCCTACGGCGTTCAGCATTTTCACTGTGTCACTAGGACATTCTAGTAGACCTTACTCCGTGCTGGCCGAGCAGTTCCGAGCACTTCTAGGGGCTGAGGGTGAGCTGCATTGTGCCTGCCTAGGAATTTGCTTGTCTTCAGCTTTCCTAGATGTGCGGAGGAGCTCTTGAATTGAGTTGCGTTTAGGGTTTTAGGCACTAATTAAAAATGTACAGGAGACTCTGTTGTGAGATGGGACCGCCCTGATCAAGAGTACATGCCCCCACTAGTGCTGAAGTTTCCTCCTGGAGTTAAGTAGGGAGTTTGTTCTCATTTTCACATACCTAGCTCCGGTCACCACCCTAGGTGGTGTGCTGGATATGACACTGTGACTCCTCAAACTGTCACATAATAATAACAATAAAACATTTACGTCGATGAGTAAGGCACGGCCTTCGGAACGATCTACAAGAGTCGGTTCCCCTCATACATAATTGTCTGCTAAAGCAGGAGGCATTCCACAAAGCATGACAGCAGGAGCGGCGCGGCACTAAGGGAGATGTGTCGGCCACCATAATCGGGAAAAAAAACATCAGCGGGTCGCGGAGCTAATGCATGGTGGAGATCACATGTCACATCCTATAGTAGACTGGATGACCGTCACCCGTAGGTGCGAAACAACCGTTAGGTATTTATGTTTACCTTTTCTATATGTCAACACACTTTGCTGGACTTCGGGTTTAGGCTTAGTTATTATGGGCTCTGACTAGCCCCTAACCTGACCCTGCTTCCGTTTCGTGTCCGTGACATCCTAGCACTGTACTGTACAGTAGTACAGTACAGTAGTACAGTCATTGTTTACTGTCTGGGTTTCCGAGAGCATAAAGCCTCGGCCAGACACTGTTTAGGAGATTATCAGTTTGATTCCTAGCGAGCTTAGCCGGACAGCGTATCTGTCTTCCTCGCAGGTTATGGCCCGCACCGGCTTTCCGGTGGTTCTGATGATGGCACAGCGCCTTGCTGTTGCCACGTTCGGCTAAGTAGGACGTAGGAGGGGTTGAGCGCCCACTTGGGCGGTGGTGTATTACTCTTACGGTATGGCCTTTTGACATGGCAGTGATGGCGGCACGCGTTGTGCTCGCCTTTGCTGCGCAGGAGATCAGTGTGTGACGGATTGTTTTTATTTTACAGCAGCATCGTCGCAGCGAGAGTTGATCCGCATCGTGCGCCACTGGCCCTGGCGAGGACGCTCCACACGTTGTGCATTTTGGCCGCTCTTATCTTCCGCTTACGACCTGTGAATTTCGATCTGTACCGCTGAGACTTCTATAAAATATCTGGCCGCTGTAAGAGTTCTTACGCCATCTCCCTGTTTAGCTCAACCTTCTCCCCTGTCTCTCTATCATGGTTACCGCAGCGAACAACATGACGCGGTCTCGCGTCCGTAGATTAGAAACCATTTTCGATGATGTGGGTGCGCAGCATTCTGCGACACCACACACCCCGCAGCTGCCAGCTCCTACCACCGCAGCTGCGAGGGAAGTTCTGGACAAATGCAAGCAGTTGGCTCGGGAAAATTTCGACAGAAAAGTTGCCAAGACCGTTGCCACTAAAATTCTAGGGGACAAATCGGAGCGCTTTGCAGGGACAGAGACAGACGCGGTGGACATTTTTTCACAATTGATGCATGAGTTACGCACGCAGTTCGTGCTTCAATCATCAGCGTTTGCTCCCCTGTTTGACTTGACCGACATGGCAGTTGAGGCTAGGCATGAGGCCAATGAATTGCTGCTCTCGGCTCTGACCTTTCTGGCTCGCCCTGGCTCTCCTGCTCGTGACTGGCTTGAGGCCTCTGGGTCCGACGTTCCTGGAGATGGCAAGCGCGCTGCCCTTGAGGTGGTGCGCATGCTCCAGGAACGCTCGGAACCCTTTGACTCTTTTGAGTTGCTGCTGGCGGTTCGCATCCCCAGCAGCAAAGATCCTGACCGTGGCATCCGTGAGTTCAATGGCCTGTTGCGGGACGTTCAGCGTTCCCACAACTTGCCAGAGGACGCGGTGAAGCGGCAGTTTCTGAAGGCTCTCGGCGATTCGTGGCTGTATCGTGACTTGGCTAATTCCTTGGCTCGGGCTGACCAGCGGCAAGGCGTGTCTCTTTTGACTATTCAGGCTCGTGTGCGGGAGCAGTTCCGCCACGGCCTGAAAGTCTCTGACGCCCCTGTCTCTGCTCTGTCGTTCGGCGATGGCGCGTCTGACCTGGCTGCGGCGTTGTCCAGTCTGCAGAAGCAGCTGGAGCGCATGCAACAGGACATTCGTGACCTGAAGCGGCAGAAGCGGGAAGGGCCACCGCCTGCGGGCAAGCACCTTCCCCGCTCTGCTGCCAAGCATCATCGTGCTGGTGTTCAGCCACTTGGCACCGCTCCTCCTGTCTCGTTTGACAAGAAGAGTGGTGCCTTCGTGCCCCACTGCAGAAATGCAGAGTGTGCACGGAGTGGTTTGAAGCACTGGCATGCTGAATGCCCCAACGGCGGTCCTCAGTCTGCCCACTATTGTGGTGCAGTCGAGGACTATGAGACTGACTGCTTGGCTGTTGCTTCGTTTCCAGCGGTTCTATGACGCTGGGGATGAGCATGCCTTCGAGTCGCTCTGCACGATGGAGGGTCGCCCGGAGGTGTGCGAGCTGTCGGCACATTCTTTCGTGACGGCTGAGCCCACGTCTCTGCGGCACTTTCAGGATGCGGCGGCTTCCGCTCAGGATGCGGCAGCTGACGATGACGGCATGGCTCAGTTTGGTCTGGCCACATTCCACTCGGGTACGCGGGGCTCGATTCCGCCACCGCCTGCGGTTCGGGATCCCTCTGCACTCGTGGCTGGTGGTGTGCCTGCGGCTCATGACCCGCCAGTGGTTATCCCTGGCTCTCTCGGCTTGCCTGGCTCTGTCCCATCACTCCAGCTTGGCGACTCTGCACCGGCTCCGCTGTTTGCTGACATGAGGGTTGAGGCTTCTGACATTGGCTCTGAAGTCTCTGACAACGACCAAGGCTCTGACAATGACTCTGACGGCGGGCAGCAAGTGACTTTTGGCTCCTTCGGCACTCTTGAGCATGGCTCTGACAGGGGGGCATCGCCACTAGCAGCTCCGATGTGCCGTCCGCGGGCTCCGCCGAGTTTTCTCCGGTGTGCATTAATGTCCTCGATGCTCTGTTGCTCTCTGTTAGCCAGTGCTACGGCATCTCTGGTTGCCGTGGGCGGTGGTGACAGGGACCTGGTTGAGCCCGGAGCCACCGTCCGTCGGTTCACTGGAGATCTCTTTGCTTCGGATCCGCCACTTGGGTCTCTGGGCATCCGTGATTGGCCGCCAGATGATCGAGTTCAATTGTCTCTTTCTTCGATGCTCAAACCGCCGTGGAGATCCGCTTGTTTAAGTTCTTCGGTGTTTTCGGAATCTTTGCAGTCTTCGGTTGATTTACTTTCTGCTGTGGAACCACCTTGCCCACTTGGGCCTGGTGGTGCTCGATTTCAAAAGGACAGCTTACAATTCACTTCGGGGATCTTCTGTGTTCACATCCCGACCGCTGAACTCAGCTCTGCTGACCAGCTTCAAAGTGGCTGAGTTTCTTTTCAATTGTCCTGGCAGCTTGATTAGCTTTAGCCCAGTAGTGGGATGACCGGGTCAAGACCCCGGCACCCAGCTAGAAGTGATCGGTTTCCACCGAGTTGCACGTAGGTGTTTGTTTATTATCTCGTGGCTGTATATCCTGTACTTGCCTTGCTAGGTAGTCACACCCACGGGTGGTGTGCTGGACTTCGGGTTTAGGCTTAGTTATTATGGGCTCTGACTAGCCCCTAACCTGACCCTGCTTCCGTCTCGTGTCCGTGACATCCTAGCACTGTACTGTACAGTAGTACAGTACAGTAGTACAGTCATTGTTTACTGTCTGGGTTTCCGAGAGCATAAAGCCTCGGCCAGACACTGTTTAGGAGATTATCAGTTTGATTCCTAGCGAGCTTAGCCGGACAGCGTATCTGTCTTCCTCGCACACTTCATCGTTCTGATTCCGAAACCCTCAACTCAGGGTTTATTCCAACTTACGTATAGATATATTACCGCCCAACTATATATCTAGCACTTCTCGCAGCCTTCGGCCGAGCAGCGCTTGCCACCCCCGTGCGTTGAGCAAAAGTCGCTCATGCCTACGGCTCCCTTCTCGCAACCTTCGACCGAGCAGCGCTTCCCACCCGACCCCGGTGTGCTATGCACAAGTCGCGCATGCCTCGAGCTCCCTTCTCGCAGCCTTCGGCGGAGCAGCGCTTCCCACCCCCGTGTGCTATGCACTAGGACAAGTCACTCATGCCTACAACAAGGGGTATAAACTAAGGGGATGCCACGCCCAGTGTTACCTTTGCCGCGGCGACTACAAGACGCACTTAGGGAGAGCCGTGCGATGCAAGGTTGAGTTACTCGAAAACCCTGAGAGTTCAGTTTTGCCGCTCGATCGTCTTAGAGTCCCAACTTCATCGCTTCTGAGCGTTCCGACAAAGCTTTGACCGAATATTTCTTTACATTTTAACGATGAAAACGGAGGGTCTGCTTGCTGTATGCATATATTTCTTGGTGCACATGATATTTTTTCACACAGCATTCAGCGGGATGTTATCTTACACCCTCGAATGATATCGTGTTTTTTCCGAGGGGCATGCGTGCACAATGCTGCTCGCATGCCCCTTGGAAACACGAGTGAGAACCGATTTTTGAGGGACGCATGAGGGATTTGGGCGCATACTAAAAGGATGAACGCCATCATTTCGGTGAGCTTTCTTCGAGTAACTATTTGTCATACGCAAGCGCTTCCCTTGAGCCCGTGACCTCAAGGGAAGTGCATGACTGATTTGTATTTCGGGCGGAAATACCCAAAGGGCGGATGCCAACAACAAATGCAAAGTGCGTGTCCAAAAGTTCGCCTCTATGGGAGATTCCCGTTGCATCGCTAAATATAACGTATGAATGCTAGTAGATATGTTCGGTGCAGCACTCAGCCCGTGACTCGCAAAGTAGAATCATTGTGCTAGAGAACCGATTTTTTTGGATCGTAACCTAGATCTTACACATTGCTCAAGACATCTTAAACGACCTAGAGTGCGAAATGTGAATATGCTCAATGCGGCAGAGTTGAGGGTAGCGTGCTGATGGATGGTATTGCAATATGCACACTTCAAGTATACATATTGCAATATATCACAGCAGGAAAGGGCAGTATGTACTTTCCGCCGAGAACTGATTTTTGATTTTTGGAAGCCAGGAAGCGATTCTGAAAACACTGAAAACGCTGAGAAGCGAGGAAAATGGCATTCGAGAGGATCTAACGGTGCATCTGAATGAGAGGTGCCACGAACGGCTGTGGGCGTGTGCGTCTTGTAGCCGCCGCGTTACATACTGGGCGTGGCATCCCCTTAGTTTATATTTATGACACATCGGGTTTGGACCAATGAAAACGTGCCACGCAGGCAGCAATTCTGAGCTATATTAATGATGAAATGTTGATGTGGAAGTAAGGCGGCCACGTGTTCAGAACTGGATTGGTCAAGTGCATTGACGTGTTCCCAATGTTCGGAAGATTCCATTGAATATTGGTGCTGATCAGCACCAATATTCAGAATATTGGGGCCATACAGTCCCAATATTCAAATGAAATATTCCGAAATTGGGAAAATGCCAATGCCCTGTGGCCCAGCCCTGAACACGTGGCATTGACGACTTTGACCCGTAATTAGGTCAAAGCCGACAACGCCTGCGAAATGTTGTGCTGTGCTCTGCCTAAAAATGTTCTAATGCGTGTCAGACAAATACATTATGCGAACAGAACATAGACGGCAAAAGCATGGCCGGGATCTCTGCGGTACGCGGTGATGGGCGAGAAAAACCCAAAGCCCCCGGATCCCACACAAGACGTCGGAACGAAAACATACAAGATGAAAACAAACGAATGCGATACACACACGTAAGCGAGTGCATACAAAATGCAACACACCCGTTGAGCAACAAACACATTGGGCGCGTGTGTCACAAGGGGGCATACGCGGATGGTACATGGGGCATATGGCGGGGGGGGATC
>LGRX02034509.1:0-32345 GCA_001247695.2 Cymbomonas tetramitiformis | reverse complement strand
GCATCCCGCGCATTTTTTAGTATGCTCTGGAACTTCGTTGGCAATGCGGAACTCGGTGACATAAAATTTAGGATACGCCTCGTTGTCACGTAGATGAAATAATAACCAGACCGCGACTTGTAAAGTCGAAGGTCGGTAGGAATAAGGCAATCCCACTAGTAAAATACCCAATTCGACGCACAGTTAAGACACTGCGCACGCAGTGTCAAACAACCCAAGGATCGTAACACGTGGAAACATGACTACGGATGTTCTGGCTATCTAAATTCAGAGAACGTCACTACACAGTCGTACTATGCGCCACAGTCTACGGTCACCGAAGTCGCTTCAAGTAATATCGGGCTAGCAAGAATCTCTCGCTCTACGTAAAGTATTCACCACCGAGTGGAATATGCAAATGGCATCGGAGTGTCTGCAGCCTCACATATCAACACTTATTTCCCAATCGAAGCATCCTAACACAGCAGAGTAAAATCTCAGTCCGCGAGCATGTTGGCCTGTGCAGCAGAATCAAGAGGGTTACCGTACAAACGCGTGTGATGCTGGACTAGTTGTAACCTTCGGATCGGCTTCGGTCTATACACTCAGAACAGGTGGTGAACTGAGATCGAGGTATCGCGCGGGGCACGCGTATTTGGTCCATCCTAGCCAGCCAGACACGAAAACTAAGTCTCTCATCCGTATATGTTTGTTTCTTCTGAGACACATAACTATCCACGGCGCGACCCTGTCTTGTTTGCCGCGTGCCGGGTGAGATATACCTACTTCATGATATGTTTCAATCGATTTGGAAGTTTTTTCCTCTCTCTTGTTCTGATGCGCCCTTCGAGTACTCGCTGAACCGTTGCAATTGCGTTGTTCAGCTAACAGGTCTCTGATATAATTACAATGGCATACAATCCTCATCGCTGGCCTCCTCTTCACCAACATTCTCATCTCCGCTTGGGTAAGTACCTTCAACTATGTCCACATCGCTATCATTCTGTAGGAATTTAGTATCTCATTGTTCTGCTGTGAAAACCAACTCCATGACTGCCAAGAGCTTGAGTGCGTTTACATTTTGTGCACAATTCCGTCGCAAGAGTTGGCCTTCGTTCCATATCCCTATTTCCCCAATGTAGTGGTGCTTTTGGGCCAGTGCACGTTGCGTTTTAATATCGAGCATATGGTAACAACATCTCTTCAATCTTGTAGGGCACCTTATTATTGTAAGGTACATATGGTGCGTGATCAATTCCAAATGGCTAAATCACCTTTCACACACAAATATATTCTCACCATATACCACCACCACGCACACAGTTTGTAAATCCACAACGGTGGCATTATTATTGCCAATATTGAGTTCAGATGGTCTCAGCATAAATGAGTTGCCAGACGCGTTTGCATGCCCCATCCCGAAAGCTGAAAATGAGCAGAAAGGAATATGACCAATGCTTCTGCATTTGATAGAATTGATCGCTCGGACTGCAATCTAATTTTACTGGCCTCACCCTACAGATAAATTATGGCTGGTGAACTTCTCTTGTTGGATAACATACTATTATGTGTTCAAGATAGAAAACATTGCATAGCTTTATCCCAAAAAAAATTTTGGCAAGACCTTTCACATATGCATATCAGGATATACTTCACCAAAATCTGACCTACGTTTCATAACCAAAAAGCAAATGTAAACACTGCACCTAACCATGCGCCCACAACTTATGTCATCATTAAGAATTTGCAATGCACAAAAACAGCGACATTCGCTCAAAGTCTTCAATTGCAAAGTGCACCAAGGCCTTGCAATAATTCCTTTACGCTAGCCGCCCTGGGCTTTGCGCAGGAGGTAGACCAGGTCTCTAAACATGACTGCTTTGCATGGGAAATTGTCAAGGCATGTGGACACAGTGCTCTCATAAGACTGTCCAGGCATCTGTCAATAGTGGAAGAGGCATTGATCTGCTCTAAGATTTACACATAAGATAACCTAAATTGTCCCTGCACAATAATTCTGAATTATCAAACAGATGCTCATGCTACGACTGACACAACCAAAGCATTCTCAAAACATTCTAACATTACTCTCCACTCTCGGCGGAATTTTTTTCATGCATCTTATGAGGATCACCATGCATACGAATTTCTTAAGACATTCTGCACAGCTTTCCATCGAGGCCATTCAGTACCTTATTGCTGTGATGTAATGCACCTATGATGAGCAATCTGCTCCAGCAGATATCGTTCTACAGTGCCACACGGTTGCAACGCCATCGCTGTCGGCACCCGCAAACAGGGATCCATCGCAGTTCCAACCAAATGAGGCAATCGGCGCTTTGTGCCCCTGCTCCAATGCCACAAGCAACTTTCTTTAGTGCTCATGTACGCGCCAACGCGTCAATACCAAAATGACCAGTCTGAAACAGAGGGCGGAGAGCCACCCGGTTGCCAGCCTGAAATGATCAGCGGCTGATGGCAGGTCCGAGGCCTGATCCAGCGGCTGATGGCAGGTCCGAGGCCTGATCCAGCGGCTGATGGCAGGTCCGAGGCCTGATCCAGCGGCTGATGGCAGGTCCGAGGCCTGATCCAGCGGCTGATGGCTGGTCTGCGTCCAGTGGAAATACAATGACTCGGCATGCATTGTATACTATGCCAGCAGGCAGGTATCGACCTTTGCGGATGGCGCACTTCTTGCCCGACAGTTCTGTGAGAAGCATCGGAGCGCACGACAGTGCACGGGCTTGAAGCTGATGAGAGGAGGCCCCAGGGCCTGGAATACCCGTGCCTGCTAGCAATGCGCGCAGTGTAAGGCCAGGGTCGCACCTGCAGGCTCGCCACGCTTCGAGCCCGGTCATGTGCATCGAGTATGGAGAAGGAGCCATTCTCCCGCCCCACGGCCACGTACTCTGCAGCACCGTCGTACGCAACCACCGGGCACAAGGATGCCGGCAGGTCGCGCCCCGTGCGCGGCAGCTGCAGATGGGCCACCCGGATGCACTGCACAGCCGGAGCATGTATTAAGGCGTAGAGGTAGACGGTGCCGTCACGATGGGACACGAGCAATGCTGGTCCCCGTGCAATAGGGCTCCTGTCGGTGGGGCACGCCGTGACCCAATCAGAAGATACTGCACAGGCCAGCTGGACCATATTGTGCGCGCAAGAACACTACGCGGTCTCCTCTCAGCCACGGGGCAATTGACCGCTAGCCATGATGGCCATAATTGGCTGCTGGCCTGCTCTCGGCCTCACGTTTTGAAAGGCTTTCGTCACAAAAAGTCATAGAATCGAAAGGTCGAAAATCCATGCAAGATCTGATGGCCCACAGGCGCCGTGCAGGGGCCCCTGGCAGAGTCCTGTGGACGATGGCGTGACCACTCCTGCGGAAGCAGCGGAGCGCGGGGAGAGGTCTGGAGGAGATGGATTGGCGGAAAATGTAAAGGGCGAGGCGAAGCAATGACACCAGAGGTTACCACGAGCACTGCTCGATGCCGATGATCGGGGAACGGTTGGCGACATCCACCCGGCCCAGCTGCCCCATGAGCGCCGATGAGCTGACGCGCAGCAAGCGAGAGAGTGTGCCGCAACGACCGTTACACTGGAACACGTGCAGCTGTCCGGCCGCATCCCCGACGAAGGCAAGCGATCCTCCCAGCATCTGCAAGCCCGCGGCCCGACTCCACCCCCTTGTGTCACCGGCACGCAAGCACACCTTCCACTATCACCAGTGCCGGTTGCACACACTGAATAACATGGGATCAGCCGACAAAAGCCAGCCCACCATCATCCCAGTGGATGTGAGAAGCAAATCAAGAGCAGGGCGGGGCCGTGACAAGATACCACCAATTCATACATATTCTCAAACAAGATGCAAAGCAGCATGGAAAGATGAAACGATGTGACCGATCATCGCCCAACAATAGTTGGTCCCTGGGTTACGGAGTAAGCGGACTCTGCTGGCATGCCCCCCAGTGTCTCACGGTCGATGGATGGGACCCGTTGGTCCATGCTTATGCCATGAATGCAGTCACACCACACGGCATGGACACCCCATGGCAAAAAACTGAAAACATTCGGGCACCTAAGTGCTCCCCACAAAAATCAAAGGAGAACACAGAACGTGGACTTCACCACCCTCTGCCTCTCCTTGCAGCAAAGGCAGGCGGATCCAAGAGGCAGTTGCACACACTGAACGGCTGAGATTGGCCAACAAAAGCCAGCCCACCATCACCCCAGTGGATGTGAGAAGCAAATCAAGAGCAGGGCGGGGCCATGACAAGATACCACAAACGCATACATATTCCCAACCCAAATTCAAAGCAGCATGGAAAGATGAAACGATGTGACCGATCGTCGCCAAACAACTGTTGGTCTCTGGGTTACGGAGTAAGCGGACCCTGCTGGCATGCCCCCCAGTGGCTCCCGGTCGATGGATGGGACCTGTTGGTCCATGGTTATGTCATGAATGCAGTCACACCACACGGCATGGACACCCCATGTCAAAAAAAGGAAACATGCGGGCACCTAAGTGCTCCCCACAAAATTCAAGGGAAAACACAGAAGGTGTACATCACCACCTTCTGCCTCTCCTCGCAGCACGACAGACGAATCTACCGAGCTGTCCAAGAGGCAGTGCCCGCCAGAATGGCACCACAGGGATAACCACCTCCCAGAACCCACTGCAGTTGCACACACGCACCCCTTCAACTATCCCCAGTGCCGGCTCACACAAAGGCAGCCATTGCAGGACATCCCATGAGAAGAAGCGCCGCCCTCCGCTGCGGAGGATAAGTTGCACGGAGGCGGCGCACCACTTCCAAGGAGCAGATGGCGGCGCCGACGCGAAAAGAAGCCACCTGGCGCCCGGTGCTGACCTGGAGCACCTGCACAACAACAGCATCCAGTGCTCTGGGTTGTCCGTCAGGTTGTCCGTCTCGATTATCAGCAGTGATATCTACAGGTGAAAGAGGTTGCTGTCCAAGATGAGGCACGCTGATTATGTTGGACCAAAACGACGAAATATGTGCTCGGAAGATGCTGGGATGAGAGAGGGCATACCGCGACTTCGCCTGTGGCGTTCCCCACAACCAGCAGCTCGTTGTTCGTCGGGTGAAAGCGGCCACACGTCACAGTGGCGGTACTGTATATCACCCTGATAACATTGAGCGGGCATTCCCCAAATCAAATATCCAAATGTGTTCACAAGTCGCCTCGAGAGGCCTCCTCACACCGCTTAGTTTGCTCGGCAGGTCTGGCAGGTTCTGTCACAATCACGGAGCAGACGGTGAAATATTGAACACGCCGATGACCACCATAGGAGCAGTCCAGATCATGGAGCCGCGTCGTGGGTGGCGGCCGACAGCGAGCATGTGGTGCAATTA
Organism: Cymbomonas tetramitiformis; assembly: GCA_001247695.2. NCBI lineage: Eukaryota > Viridiplantae > Chlorophyta > Pyramimonadophyceae > Pyramimonadales > Pyramimonadaceae > Cymbomonas > Cymbomonas tetramitiformis. The sequence continues at coordinate 26,985 of LGRX02034509.1, read as the reverse complement.
CATTTCAATGCTCACAATCACACGGAGTCCGCCGGAAGAAATCGAACGCTTCTCGGATGTCTGCTGGCTGCGCACACGACGGCGGACCGTAGCAAACTGTTTACGTTTCAAACTGCTCGGAAGCTTCCGTCACCTTGGAGCTCCGCCGAGCAGACTGATTCACGCGAGAGGGTCTTTTTCGGCGAGACCTGCCACTCTAGAGCTCGAGCGTTGGTGACACCATGCTGACTGAGCAGTCAGCGTGAAGGGAAGAGGGCGTCGGGAGGTGAAGGGTCAATCAGAGGTGGAGAGGGGCTGCGATGCACCTGAAGCAGTCAGCACGGGAGTTCTGCTCGGTGCCTGATGTCTCAGCCGCACTCGCGGCGGCCCTGCGCTTGACTGAGCATCCGCTCGCTGCATCCGCCTCCTCGGCCGGGTCTAACTTGTCGGCACTCGCCGACTGCGCCTCAGGCGGCGCCCCGGCCGGAGCGGTGGCCGCGTCGCCCTTCAGCTGCCACACGCGAGTGCTGCCATCGAGGGAGCATGACAGCAGGTAGGCATCCGAGGGGGACCAGTCCAAGTCTGCAGAGCCCCCTCAGACCCCCTTCTCTCTTCTCTCCGCACCAACCTGCGGGAATCAATCCCGCCTCCTCCACAACACGGCGCCAACACGATTTTGCAGCCTCCACGAAGCATTCCCGCACAAATGAACTCGAGAGCAGCAGAGGGGACCGTACAAGGATTGCACCGGAGGACAAAGGGCCGTTGGATCAAGCGGGCCTTTGCATCGGCTGCGAGGGCCACTGGATGGAGTTCGGACGGCCACTTGATCGGCTCCGAGGGCCACTAGATTGGCTTTGATGGACACTGGATCGGCATTGAGGGCAGCACCGTGGCTGGGCAGTGTGCGATGTTGTGCACATTTCACGTGAGGTGAAAGGAGGCAGTTGGGCAGGCGGACCGGTGATGCGCCGCGTGTGGGCGTGCGCGGTGTGCAGCACCATAGACTTCTCTCCGGGAACGATGCGCCCCACCACGATGCTCCCATCGGCTGTGCCGTATGCCACCATGTTCGCGCATGTCCGCGCGAAGCGAGTCACAGAGACTGAGCCACCGCGCCGCCCCTTGGTGTAAGGTTAACGCTGGCTTTCACAGTGTGAGCTGTAAAAGTGGGTGATCATGACTTCATGAACCCCGCGGCCAATAGATGCTGATATACAAACGATGGGAGACCATTGAATCTAACAGAAAACAGAACACACCAAAATACACGCCATACACATAACCATCGCATCTGATTGGTTCAATATTTTGCGGGATGCTTAACACATGGCAGTCGAAGCCATGGTTTGCAACTCGATATTTCTCCCCCCCAAAAACATGCTGCAACCAACTTTGAGTCATTAGTTAGGACCGCACACCGCGCAACCCTCCCCATGAGGACCGCCTGTCATACCGTCAGCCGCACCCTCGGTCATCTTACTTCTGAAGGCATGCCATGCCCAGCTCGGGACCACCTGCAGTTGAAGACACGCTGAAGGCGGTGCAGGCTAAGCGAAAGCTGTACACGGAATTCGCGGCGCTGACAGTGCACTCTGCATCCACCAATCGGCACCACCAGTCATCTTCCAGCACAACAGCTTGCTTGTCCGCTGACATCTGAGACGGCTTGGGAGCCTCGGAGCAGTGATACATCCAAAACATACTTCTCCCCCTCAGCCTCTCCCTCCATTGCATGGCCAAGATGCATCGGCGTGGGCGATACATATGCGGCGGCAGGGCAGTCATCAAGCTTGAACATGCGGATGCAGATTCTGTACGAAGCGTGGGAACGACGAGGCCGCGGACGAGCGAGAGAGATCGAGCGAGCTGTGTGCACAGAAGCAGAGCAGTGGCCACCATTTGATGTCGCTGCCAGCATGTCGAGGTGGTCGGATGCGCCGCCGTCACCCTTTCCTTCGTCACTTTCGCCGTGCAGGTCATCTGTGCAGCCGGAAGCGGCGGAGCGAGGACCCCCCGCTGTGAGGCTCCAGGGAATCATCCACAAAGCTGCCTTGGACAGTGCAAGGCAACAGGTGTGGGGAGGCTCCTGAGAGGGATCAGGGATTCCCTCAGAGCGCGCCTCCCTCTGGCTGAGAATCCTCCATGCGTCGACCAGCTTCCTGTCCGCACTGTCTCAAGTCGCACGCTCCGAGCAGGCGCCCGAAATGCAGGCCTTCAGCCGCAATGGCTCCATTTCCCACCCACTACAGCGCCTATATCTGACTTCGCCTTGTCAGCCTCTTTTTTGCCGAGAGTGGTGACTGCTTCTCTCTCAGACTCAGTCTCTGGCCGCTGCATCTTAACAAGAGAGTCTACAACTGAAAGAAGTGCGCGTGGCCACTGCCGGGAGCAACATCTGACATCTGAAGAAAAGTGCCCCCAAAAGTGTGGCACTTGCTTGCAATTTGGACTCGAGAATCCCTGCCAACCCGCGCGGCTCGACGGTCCCTGCCAACCCGCGCGGCTCGACGGTCCCTGTCAACCCGCGCGGCGCGACGGTCCCTGCCAACCCTCGCGGCTCGACAGCTCCTTGCAGCTGTTGTGGCTTGAGTGTGCCCCCGAGGCGGCGTGCACGGAACCTTGCCTGTTGCGCTTGATAGATGGATATCTGGTTATCGGCACGCGATGTACGAGAGGCAGCCCCAGAATATTCGTTAAGAGGCGGCCCCAACAAGCAACCACGGTGCCCTGAGAACCGTAGCAACAGAAATCTTGTGGAGAAGCGGTGGGACTGAACCTTCGCCAGGGGTTGGCTGTGTGGGCCTCTCAGGCTGTGGTGTGGAGAAGTCTATAAATCTGCGCGAGGTGCTGGTTTTGGGCGGCGGCCGCGGAGGAAGCTTGAGAGACGCCGTGAGCCCTGCAGCGGAGTCCCGGGCAGGAGGAGCGGATCAGAACAGAGTGCCTAGGGATCACATCCTGGTGCTTGAGTTTTACAACGGGTTGCGATCAGTTCTTCCGTCTACCCGAAGCCACTACAACCTACTGAAAGGGATGGACGGCGTGCCCACACGAATTGAAGGGATAGACGGTGTGCCCACGCGATTTGGATGCGACAAGTGTTCTTGTGAGAAGGGGGTGGTGTGAAGACTGCCCGGCTTCACGACGAAACGCCGAGGAAATAGCTTCGAAGACGAAAGTCCGAGGCAGGAACGCCAGGGTTCACCTCCAACGTGCGTCGGGAGCGTCTCCCCCTGCAAGTGACCAAACAGCGGCGGAGGATGGCTTTCAAACCTGGCTGACGGCGGATAGGCCCTAGGGTGCCCTAGAGGAGGGCGCCCCCGACTATCTTGAAGACAACTTCGCGGGAAGCTAGATGCTAGGCAAGCTTCAGTCAGCTCCACAGAGTGCTTAACTGTGTTGGCAAACCGCTGCCGTAGAAGCTGTTCTTGCTAGTATAACGAGGCTTGCTATGCGCAGAGCACCCGCTCCTGGAAGCTCATGCGAGAGATACCTAGCAGGGCGGTGGGTTATAAAGATAAGCACATCAATGCGGCGCTGCGTACGCCGACAGGCCTAGAGAGCTACGGCTTCCTTTCAGACAGAGCCTGTAAAGGGTACGAGATGCCGAGAAAAAGTTAAAGGTGTTTGGTTTTGAGAGGATGGTCGTGAGGAGGCACCGGGGGCAAGGATGAGGAGCGCTCCAGCATACGAAACGCATTGCTAGCGAGGACAAGGGAACCCCCACTGTCCGGTGTAGTAGGCGTAGACTTGTGCAGTTTTGGATGAGGCGGAGAGTCTAAAACCAAGCCCCTTCCGGAGGAAAAATATTCCTCGGTATCGGATACCGACGAGGTCGTGCGCCTGCGAAAAGCGCCGAGAGCAGCATATATCTAAGAGCAGGGGAGCGACACAAATGTCGGTGCAACAGAGGCGTCCTTGCGTTTTGAGCGCGTAGACGACCTCATATCCCGTCAACAAGCTGAACTGCGAGGCTCTTATGGCGATCACAACTCGTGAAAACCTTTCTGGCGGTGAAGAGGGCTGACGTACAGCCAGATACAGAATGTCTCCAGAAGTTGAGACCCGAAAACAGACAAGAGAATATTCTGTAGGAAGAGATAACTTACACGTGCTGTTGCGCCAACCAAGGATGCTTCTGTCGATGTTCAATAAAGCCGCGATACGCAAAATACGACGCACCGTTATATGCCCATATCTATATCCACGTAGGGTGCAAGACGTAAGCGTTTAGAGTGAGTGAACATTGCGAAAAGATGTCGTTCAATCCCGCAGATGACGATACATCATTTGGTGTACAACTACAATGACGGTTTATGGACTTGAGGCCTCGGCAGAGCAGAGGCGTGCTGCACCCGTGAGCGTCAAAAACGTTTCAAGCACTCAACACCGCAAGGCGAGACTGGGCATGACATTTCCGAACAGTGCGGGCAGATCCGAGGAGAAGATGAAGTTTGCACACCTCTCGTTGCAGCTTGATCTGCCGCGATTTTTGGTTAAATAAGTAATTCCTCAATTCGGGAGTCGCCATCCAATCATGAACCAAAGCAAGACGCAAACCAACAAGATCTAAAACCCACAAAATCGGCTTGGTTGTCGGTGAACCAGTCGCGACGAAGTTTTCACTAGTTCTCAAGGTTTAAGCCTATACAGGCGACGGTCCTTGTGACGCCGATGGACAGCGCGTGCACAATGCATGTGTGATGAGCTCATTACTCACTCAGCTGGACGCTTTATAAGTACTGGCTTCCTGCAAGAATCCAGATTTCTGCTTGCTCGACACAACGACTTGCGGAGTCTACAAAGAATATATCATGCCCGACTGTGGTGTGAAGTACTGAAGATGAGAAAGAATGATCTGATGGGTGGTCATCTGGTCAAGACGTCAAGAAAATTGGCCGATTTGGGACCGCAAGTCCCAAATTTGGGACCGCAGGTCCTTGGGGGCGACGTTGGGACCGAAGGTCCCAAATATCGCTTGGGACCGAAGGTCCCAAGCGATTCAAGGCCTAGGGTCCCAAAATCGCGTGGACCGAAGGCCCCACACTACCCCAAATGTCTATTTTATATATAATTTACATAGAAAATAAATCAGATTTTTTCTATAAAAGAGAAATTAAATCACACACCATGCCAACACTTATACTTGCAAGTAGGTTAGCAAAGAAATATGACTTTGGACGTTATGATGTCCTCGGGCACTCCTATGTGCACACATGCGCCTACATTGCACAACTATATATCTCCCATCGATCTGTCTCATAAACTGCAAATCACAAGTTGACAGCAACGAGCAAGTGCAATATTGTGTGAATATGTAAAGTTCTAGCCGCTCCTCTTCCGTTTCTGGCTCCGTTCTAGCTGCTCATTCTCATGCACCTCGCGCCACTCTTTGAAGTGTTCCAGGTTCATGTCCACTCGGTATCTAGTGGGGGCCTCAACACTCCCACCACCCGTCCCCCCTCCTCCCTCCGCTGGGAGTTTTGCATTCGCTTTCTCCAATGCAAGAAGAGCAGTGGCAAGCGTGTTTACATAGAAGACCGCTTTGGAGCCGGGCTGGAACATCTGTGGAATTTTCCCTGTGATCGACAAATGAAAGTCCTTGAGCCTTGCCTTGCACAACCGCTCCAACCTGACAACGATGAACTTTTGGTTCCCCGCCACGTCTTCATCTGAGGCCCCTCGATGGTCTTTGAGCACCGCTTTCTCCGCATCCGTGCAGAAGGCCTCGAACCAGTTGATGGTGAGACTAGCCTTGTTCACCGCGGACTTGTGGAGCGTGCTGAGATATGAAGCATTACCACAATGCTCAAGGTAGAGCTGAGATGGTGTTGTCTTCCCGATCTGCATCTTCTCCACAGGTTTACCCGTGGACCTGCTGCGATCGCGGCGCAACACTTGGCCTACGGTGGCCTGTGGGTGCTCCTCACCACTAAGAGTCGCGGCTTGCGCACCTATGGGCATGAGCCACCAAATGTTGTTAGTAAAAATTGATGTGACTATGAGGTGTAGATGTCGAACTACAAAATCATAAATCGGAGGCTTTGAAACTCTCACCAGCAAAGGCGGTCTGAGGGGGATCCTGGAGGTCAAGAAGGCTAGCAGGGACACCGACAAGCTCTGCTTCTGTCGTAGGCGACATCATTGACTTGACATCCATGAGGCCGCGTGATAATCTCGCCAACTTATCGCAAAGCGCGCGATTCATGTCCATGATGCCGGTAAACGCCGTGATGATCTGCACACGCATTCGCAAACTACATTAGCAAAACATCGGCAAGTATCCCGCGTTGATCACAAGATCATTTCTCAAGTGGCTTGAATCGGCACTTGACACAAGAAGTGTCTCAAGCACGATTTACACGCGGCAACTCTCAGGTGGTTGGAACTGGCACTTGACACATGGAGTGTCTCCGGCACACTTCATACGCATCAACTCTCCGGTGGCTCGAACTGGCACATGACACACGGAGTGTCTCAAGCTCAACTTAGTCGCAGTAACTCTCAGGTGGCTCGAACTGGCACTTGACACACGGAGTGTCTTAGGCTTAGTTCAGACACAACAACTCTCCGATGGTTGGAACGGGCACTCGACACACGGAGTGTCTCAGGCACACTTCATACGCATCAACTCTCAGGTGGCTCAAACGGGCACATGACACACGGAGTGTCTTAGGCTCAACCTAGTTGCAGTAACTCTCAGGTGGCTCGAACTGGCACTTGACACACGGAGTGTCTTAGGCTTAGTTCAGACACAACAACTCTCCAATGGTTGGAACGGGCACTCGACACACGGAGTGTCTCAGGCACACTTCATACGCATCAACTCTCAGGTGGCTCGAACTGGCACATGACACACGGAGTGTCTTAGGCTTAGTTCAGACACAACAACTCTCCGATGGTTGGAACGGGCACTCGACACACGGAGTGTCTCAGGCACACTTCATACGCATCAACTCTCAGGTGGCTCGAACTGGCACATGACACACGGAGTGTCTTAGGCTTAGTTCAGACCCAACAACTCTCCGGTGGTTGGAACAGGCACTCGACACACGGAGTGTCTCAGGCACACTTCATACACATGAACTCTTAGGTGGCTCGAACGGGCACATGACACACGGAGTGTCTTACGCTTAGTTCAGGCACAACAGCTCTCAAGTGGTTGGAACTGGCTGGAATTGGCACTTGACACAAGGAGCGTCTCAGACACGGAGCTGAGTGGTGTAGATGTTGAAACCACATAAGGTATCCGAGCAACACAAAATCATGTGAATCATAGTGCATCACGTGTGTTTCATCGTGCGTGTGAGCGCACCTGGTCATAGCGGGCGTCTTCTTTCCCGGCGACGTTGCCTGTGTACAAGTGCAAGTTGATCTCGTTGAATTCAGCTCGGATCACTCTGCTCCACTCCTTTAGAGCATACGCCGCATTGCCGGCGGCCAAGTCCTTGAACTCCCACAAGCTCCACAATATGTGATCTTGGACTTCCGGCAGCACTCCTCGCTCGCGCCGCTCCTCGTAGTACATGATGAGATGAGCGAACACCGCACGCATCAAAGGGCGCAACCGCCCACCTTCGCGGTACTGGGGGGGAGATGAGCTATCTAGACGCAACACCTTGTTCAGGAGCTTTTCCACCTGCACAAAGATTGAGCACCAATGCATCAATGGCATTCTTTCACGCAAGTGGGGGTGGTGGTTCATCTATCTTAGGTTTGTTGGTAGAAGGGGTGATCAAGTGTGGTCACAATCATACATCCCGACATGAATTTGTTGTTGGCCTATATCGCAACCCAAGCTTGCACCGGTTGTGTTGTCCTTTGAATTGTGGGAAGAATGCATGGTTATGATCACGCACCATTTCCATATCCACGAGCATGAGCTTCAAGGGCTCAAGAGAGGCAGCCTTCGGCCCTTCACAACACTCCCCGTAGTTGGGAGTCGGAAAGCCCGCCAAAGTGCATGCACCAGGTTGTAACATGGCACGGGTGGGATCAACGTACTCAAAGTACGCGCTCTTGGTGGTCATCTCATGGCCTGCGATTGAGAGATCAACAATGAGTATGTTTCCAAAGCTCTGTCCATATGCAGCCGATCTCAGGTGGCGGGAACAGGTACTTGACACACGGAGTGCCTCAGGCTAAGTTAAGATGCGCGACAACCCCTCTACCTAAATGGCATTCACTGCCGAGGCGCAACAACCCCTCTCACTACATGGCATTCACTGCCGAGGCGCAACATTACCTATCCATTACCCCTTTCCAGACGCATTCGAAGGGCTCACAATTGGTGGTATCTTGATGCCTCTCATATAGCAGGGGGCAAAATCCTACGAGAACAAATGGGATGGGGTCATCAAAATGAAGGGATATGCAAACCTGTAGTGCAAGTTGCAAATTCTGGAAGCATTTTGGCAAAGGTCGAGTTGGCGGCGCCGGAACGCATGCCACCCGCCGTGGGGTCCTCCGGCAGATCCTCAGGCTGCAAGCGGTAATCGCGCCACCTTGCAGCACCTTTTCGGGTCAAGTCCTGAAGATAGGGGTCGATGAAAAACCATGAGAGTCAGATGGAAATTCTTCGGCAAAGGAACCGTAGAAGGGAAATAAAACCCGTAAACCGTTAAACTAGTAGTAGCACCATGCGCGTGCGCGTGTCTATTGCATCAGGTGGTGCATCGTTTCACTTTTAACCACTTACGGTTTTCGGAGATGGGTTGTGGGGGAGTGTATGTATTGGGCCGTTCGGGCCGTTCGGGCCGTTCGGGTCGTTAACGGCCCGAACGGCCCAAACATTCTTAACATTCTAAGATTTAGCAAATTAGGGCTCCCATACTTAAGTCCATACTTAAGGAGTGTAACGCGTCGGTCCGCGTCGACGCCTGCGTTTTCCCATACTTAAGAAAATTTTAATTTTTTCTTCATACTTAAGGAATATACACTGACTCCCCCCTCCCCCCCTAACCAGGGACTCAGGGGGTATAACCCAGTTGTATGCGAGTGTCAAACGTGCGTCAGAGAGACTAACCCAACGACAGCGCTTGACAATCGTATACGATTGTCAGAACTGTTTCCCAAGCGAACATCTTGAATGCTTGGTTCATCAAAATATACACTGAACCCATGTCTATATAAAGTATTCCTTTCATAAAATAATTCATTTCTCATGGTACCTTAGGGCACCATGCCGACTTCCCTGCGATACGGTAGCCATGCTTTGGATGTCCCGCATGCGGTGCCAATCTCTCTTCAGTTACTACAGGCCTTGTTTCCAACCCTTACCGATACTCCGATGCTTCTTCACATGCGTACAACAGAAGACGTGCAAACTGTGGAGCTCGGCACCGTGTTCCCTGATGGGGCTGTCGTACTCGTGATTGGTGGCGCCAGTTCAACCCCCGGATCTAGTGGCGTCAAGACCGGTTGTGTGAATGTCGATACTGCCACCCATGAATCTTCCCAAGCTTCAGCTTCTCCACCTCGCCCTGAGATAAAGCGAGAACATTTGGTTTGTGACTTGACCGAATCGCCTCCATCTCCAAAAGACTCAAATGAATCCACGAAAACCTCCAGCGCGGGACAACTCAAACACAAGGTCAAATCTGAATATACATCCTATACCGGACCAGCTATTCCGATAGATTTTTCACAGTCTGTTGATTTGACTCAAGATGTAGCGCCAGTTCCTTCAGAAGAGGTTGTCGACGAACTTCCAGTGCCTCTACTTCCGGGGGTACTTTATAAGCCACGTGCTGGAGTTTTCTCTCCATGGAAGGATTTCTTAAAATACGATCCGCAGACCTGGATGCGTTCTAATAACAAAAAGCTTGTCAAAGGCCGTGTTAGTAGAACTACGCGATGCGGAGGGGCTTTATCCTGTGACAACGATGCATGTGTCGTATTTCGTACTACGGGTGAGCGTAACCGTTCCCAATTCAACGGTTCCTTCAAAAAACACAATCTGGTGTGCGCCCTTTGCAACGCTGCGCCTACTCATTCCGGCAATTGTCCGTTTGTCGTAACCGTCGCAGAAGACTCCGAAGGCAACATCCTCATGCTGTCTACCAGCCCCTTTGGACACAACCATTCCGTGCTGTCCACCGACAACCCCAGCGTGAATGAGATACAAACGGCTAAGGCTAGGGCTGAGGAGGTTCTAAATACCGGTGGAGCGCGAAACGTGTGCCAGTTAAAACGGTCTCTACTCACGGAAACCGTTTTTCCAAAAGACTCTTCTTTTCACCCCAGCCAGCTACAAGGCATCGCCAGGAAAATGAACGTGATTGATAAGGCAGTGGACCAGAATTTCGTTCGAGGTCGTCGACAGGATGAGGGCATGCAAGCCGTTTCCCAATGGGCTGCTAAGCACGGTAAGGGCCTACTGCAATCTTTCGCGGACGAGGGGAACATCGCCAGTTTTGCTCACACGTTCGTTATGTCCAGTGTCGGAGTGGATGGAGGTGTCGATCTCGTGCGTCGCATGCACCCGAAAAGTAGCGACGACTACCTCCGCTCAGCGTACGTCCATTTGGATTTCGTGCATCGCAAGGTTTCTGGGGATTGGGTGACGATGGGGGCGCACGTGTTCTCCATAGAGGCCAACGCCCTGCTCACTATTGCCACCATGAACGTACCCAAAGACTGTACCGAAACACAGGTACTGTTTTGGACATTGGTGAAGAAGACGGTAGCAGCCGAACACCCGCGTGCGGAAGTATTATTCCACGGCTTCATGGGAGATGCAGCAGGTAAGTTAAAGATCGTCATTTTCAATGGGAGAGTTTGTAAGTTACACGGCTCTGACAATCGTATACGATTGTCAGCACCGTGTGAACCTACGCATGATATGCTTGGTTTCATGGGAGATGCAGCAGGTAAGTTAAAGATCGTCATTTTCAATGGGAGAGTTTGTAAGTTACACGGCTCTGACAATCGTATACGATTGTCAGCACCGTGTGAACCTACGCATGATATGCTTGGTTTTCATGAACTGATTAATATTTGGGGCACAGGTGCTAACTGGGCAGCAATCAAGAAAGTTTGGCCAGACCAAGATGACCGTAACAATCTGGAGTGCACGTTCCATTGGGGGCAGAACTTACATAAGATCGAATCTCTTATTCCATCAGATCTCCATGCCGTGCATAAAGACCTGTTACAGCGATGGATTTACTCTACTCCCGAGGCCAAGGTGTCCTGTGAAAATGCCATCTTCGCCTGGTATGCTGAGAAATGTGGCAGGTCGAATCAGCCAAAATTGAATGCGTACTTCGTTTTCCAAATACGGCACGCGCAGCACATTCTGTCGCAATTCCAGGGACAAACCGAAGACATGACCGCCGAAATCCAACGACCGCGTGTATGCCTTGCGGAAAGCATGCACGCGAAGTGGAGATCGTGGGGGGCATACTACTCCACCTTGTTGGAGTCGGTGGAATTCGATAGCCTTATGCAGATTCGACAGATTTGCCTGGCGATGAACCGGCAGAACTCATCAAAGCACTTGTTGTGCGTGCAAGGTCGTATTCGTTCATTGGAGGATAAGTGGGTTAAAGGTGTCCTTACTCAGGCAGAGTTTGCAGATGGTCGCGAATTAATGCAAACAGTTCGTGCTGGCGCGACAGGATGGCTTCCACAGAGGGGCATCCCTGCAACGGACACGCACCGTCCAGATAAGGTAAACCATGGGGGGGTTTCGCGCAAACGCCCTGCGGAACTTCACTCGGAAGGCGTCGCCTCCAAGAAGACGCGCACTGCCTCGGCGGTGCCACCTGCCTCTGCGGCAAGACCTACCTCGGCGGCAAGACCTACCTCGGCGGTGCCACCTGCCTCTGCGGCAAGACCTACCTCGGCGGTGCCACCTGCCTCTGCGGCAAGACCTACCTCGGCGGCAAGACCTACCTCTGCGGCACGTCCGGAGCGTACTTTAGTTCGCGTTTACCCGGAAGCTGGTGGGGACTTCCAACCTTCCCTGCTTCACGTCATGCGGGCAGGCACTAACGGTAAATGCTATGGACGGAAGTCTAATGGTTCTCGTCACGACATCCCAATCGCGAAAGGGCAGCTGACTATTGGGTACACTGGAAGCTTGACCTATTATTTTCCAGCAAAAAACTTATCTCTTAAAAAGGGTCAAGTTCGCGAAGTGAGGACCACTCCCCCGATCCGGAGGATTATATTCTGCTCGTGGAAATGTGTTCAAAACCCGTGGTATTGTTGTCACGTTTCGATGCCTGGACTGCCCGAGGGGGGGGCGAACAGTGTACCCAAACTTCTCGTTGCACCGGACACAAAGATCCTGGAAAGTGAGGAGACTCGTCTCTGTTCTCTTGGTGTTTGCGTTGCCCATGAGGATGTGACCCCAGAAGAGGCGCGAGGACATCTGCTGAGATCGGAGAATTCGGAGATGGACGTGGAGGAGAGACTTCGCAGCGGTGTTAAGGTGAAAGCGAGTGGCAAGGGTTTCTTGACGAAGAAGATAGCGAATTTCTATACCGCGCTCCACAACATGGTTAAGACCGATAACCTTGCACTGACTCAAATCCGGAAATGTGTTCCTGGTGGTGCAACCGTCTATAACTTCCGAGTTTCTCACCCTGATTCTAATGGCCGTGAATACCTCTTGGAGTTTGGACGGGAATACCGTTGTTCGTGTCCGTGTTTTCGAGAAATGGCGAGGACCCGACCTGCTCCATGCAAGCATTTCCTTTGGCTGTACTCCGAGATATTCGAAATTCCGATCATTGCGAGTGTGGGATACCTTCACGAGCCATCTCTGCTTTCCTCAGAAGTTCGCAAAATACTGTCGTATTATCCTGGAATTCCGGACAACTTCGATCTCTAGTTGCTTAGCTAGAATACAAACGTAAATCTGTGATTCCATCTTATATATTTTACAGTGTATGCATTTTCATATACGTTATTCAAAACATTTTGTATAACATTGCATGTATTAGCACCCTCGTGCACATCTGAATATGATTAACCGTACGGTCGAAGCTTGACAATCGTATACGATTGTCAGACGTGAGAGAGACTTAGCGCCGAGATCTTGTATCCTATTGCATGTCGTATAACCCTGCCTGGATATTCGCGAAGAGTTTGTCACTACTCGTGCACATCTGAATATGATTAACCGTACGGTCGAAGCTTGACAATCGTATACGATTGTCACACGTGAGAGAGACTTAGCGCCGAGATCGTGTATCCTATTGCATGTCGTATAACCCTGCCTGGATATTCGCGAAGAGTTTGTCACTACTCGTGCACATCTGAATATGATTAACCGTACGGTCGAAGCTTGACAATCGTATACGATTGTCACACGTGAGTAGTGTAGTAGATATATTTATAGATTTTCTTTATCTATATATACTAGGAAAATATTAAAATAATTCATAATTTTACAGATGTCTACAGGGAGGTTAACACGAGTCAGAAAGCCCACTGCTAAGGCACAGGCTGTGGCTGCCGTGCGTCAGGGAGGTGCGTACCTGCAGCCCTATAAATGCATGTCGGGGTGTCATTTATTTCATTATTGCATGGCTCGTACAAAACAAACCGCTCGAAAGAAATTCGGAGGCACAATTAGAGATTTACAGCGTATGGCCTCCGGAGGTGCACAGGCCTCTCAGAGCGGATCTATGGCATCCGGTGAAGGTGGTTCAAATGAGTTACCCGCCGCTGGTGTTGCTCCAGATACCGCAGAAGATGCCACTCCAGTCGCTGGTGTTGCTCCAGGTACCGCAGAAGATGCCACTCCAGTCACAAGTGGAGATGCCACTCCAGCCGCAAGTGATCCTAAAGCTACAGGTAAAAAGCTAACTATTAAAGTCGGTGCGCCGAAACCAGCTCAGCAACCTGCTCAGCAACCAGCTCAGCAACCTGCTCAGCAACCTGCTCAGCAACCAGCTCAGCAACCAGCTCAGCAAGTCGTTACGCTAATGCTCGAGTATGCCGCTACAAATAACAAGAAGGCGAAGAAAGAACTCGAGACAGAAATTCTGGCCATTGGGGAAGGTGGAGCAGGTGGGGAGATATTTGATACAGCTGTTGCATTACTAAAGACTCAGAACAAAACTAAAACTGCTACCACTCTTAAAAGAATGCTAGGTAAGAGAAAAGCTGATGCAGTTGCCGGTGAGGAGGAGGCAGCGCCAGAGGCAGAGACAGAGGCAGCGTCAGCTCCTGCACCGGAGACCTCGGGGAGTGCACCACCGCGAAAGCGTTCTCGTGACAAGGGTAAGTCAGCGATATCTGGGACCACTGGTGACGACAACAGGGAAGACTACAAATTCCGAGGACCGCTGAATATCAAAAAAGTGATCTCAGAATGGACTTTTCGTCCCCAGCTTAATACTCGAGAAGACAAAAAGCTTCCAGAAGTTGCCCCTCTTGGCTTGCTGGTACATCCTGCTGATGTTCAGGGGGACTCAAACCGACTTTCGTTTACCCGCGCGACTTCACAAGAGGGAATAGAGAAGCAGAAGACGGTCATCATGGAGCGATGGGAGGTGGACAAATCACATGTCATCGCGTGGTGGACTGGACACTATTACACGGACGAAGAGTATAGGCAAATGCTCATGTCCAAGTTTTTTCCCGGTGAGGCATTGCTTGTCAGCACTAGTATTATGCAAGGGTTCGGGACTTTCCTATAAAGCTTGACAATCGTATACGATTGTCAGACCTGAGTTCATTTCGGTTGCTTGCAGCGGCGGATGCGGAGGCTCCTGAGGAAGTAAGCCACTTCAACAAAATGGTGAACAATCTGGAGACCGACTATCTCAGTCTATTCGATAGTGGTCCGGATGACTACAAGAAGTGGGTGAAAAACAAGTTCATGCGAATGCAGCTTGTCGTGGTGGATGGCCAGCATCGCTATGACGCCTGGGCTGACCTTGTCCTGGACGCAAGAAAACGTAAAGCATTTTGGGATGGTACCGGGACCAGTAATAGGTCCTCTCTGGAGGGGTTGGCCACAACGATTATAGTTCTGAAGAAAGAAACACCTCTTTGTATTTTGGTAAGCAATCCTTATATGATATCGTTTGTTTCATCGTTTCAATAAAATACCGCGTGTACATGAATGAATTTTTTACAAGTTTCGGTTTTTGCAGAGCCTTATCGGGACACTGACGAACACCGACCAAACAGAAAGTCTTGTTGACTCTCACGAACACGATAAATGGATTTTGCTGTTGAATATTGCCGACGCCTCGGAAGACCAACTGGCGCATTTTACACAATTCCCGGTAAGGCGAGCTAGTGCCAAGAGTAACGCTTGGTATCGGAACAATCTGAGCGATACGACCGCGGCGGCCTACTCGAACGAGATTTCCAGAATTCAGGATCCTTCGGCACAAGTTGCCCTCCTCCAATCGCGCGAGCGGGATGCGCAAAAGGTATGTAACTTCCGCGCTCTCTCATGTGTCCTCATACACGCGTGACAATCGTATACGATTGTCAAGCTTCAGTTCTCACCCACGCGTGACAATCGTATACGATTGTCAAGCTTTGGCGCTAGCTTCGCCCCTGACTCACGCGTGACAATCGTATACGATTGTCAAGCTTTGGCGCTAGCTTCAGTTCTCACCCACGCGTGACAATCGTATACGATTGTCAAGCTTTGGCGCTAGCTTCAGTTCTCACCCACGCGTGACAAGCGAGTCGCCCCCCTTACATGTGTCCAACGTGTATTGCTTGCAGATTTTGCGGTTACTGGATCCAAAACTGGGAGAGGAATGGCGGAAGGAAGCTCTCGAGTTGAAGAACTATCCGAAAGTACTGCAGCCTGTTCTTACCCTAGAGGCTATAAGCACCTCGCTATCAGCCTTAGGGTTTGATGTACGATATTTTTTCTTTGTTCTTAATGTGGCGAAGCAAGGAGCATTAGTGGACGATGTGGACGAACGGAAGGAGTTCTACCAGAAATATGGGATCAGTTGCAAGGGCAAGTTTTTGACTGGCACTGAGTTCAGCTCGTATTGTCATCGTCTTGGTTTTATCAAGGATGTCATCGAATCTGCCAAGGCCAAGTTTGCCTCGCTGATGGGTTGGACTAAATACCCAGATTGGTATCAAAACGCAGAGGCTATCGGGGACGTCTATGATGATGCTGAGGATACGCAGGATACTATACTCAAACTAAAAGCTGACATCCCTTGGGGACCCTATGAATTTGATGGGGAATTTTACCGTGATTCGCAGCATATGACGTACGTGCAAAAGCATCACCAGACATTTATGCAAGACGTCCACGGAGAGCCTGATTTGGAAACCAAGCTTCTGGTGTGGATGTTAATCCAATCTTCCAACAAATTCTACACTGCACGCTTCGATGAGGTCATGAAGAGCATGATAAAAGCAAAACGATGGAAGCGCGTTGATTCCAAGGAAGGAAGGGCTATGGACAAGAGTGTGAATAAGCCATCGCAGGATACCATGCATACTTACAAGACTCTTGTGGATTGCGCTGGTGAGTTAGTCCTTACAAGTATTTATTTTTAGGGTGCAGGATAACAAGTCCTAATGACATTGATGTTTGCTATGCAGCCACGCGTATGATCTTGTGCTACATTCACTCGTTGCCGGGTGACTACATCGAGATTCGAAATGGCGGTCGCTTTGGGGCTACGTTCACGATTCCGAAGCTTTATGGCCCTGCCTACACTGAGGCACCCGTATACGATCCCGCATTGTTTCTGCAACAGACTATTGGGAATAAATGAATCTCGATCGTCGTCTAAAAACCTTCATTTTGACACAATTTTCGTCGTCTAAAAGTTATTGCCACGTCATCTGAAATGTGCCACGTAAGCGACACGTAAGCGACACGTAAGTCGTCCCGCAATTTTTATTACAAAATATTACTCGAATTATTTATTTGTGCATGATGCTTTCGTACTCGGCGAGTCCCGGTAGATTTTTTTGTTGCATTTTTGTTCATATGCGTGCATATCATGTACAAGTATGCAAATATGGGTACATCCATGTGCAATTTAGGCCAGCATGCACGGTACACGTTTATGAATGTGCGTATTCAGGTGCTTCAATTCCCGTAAAATAAGTTGCAACTGAGATGGGTACTAGCATATGATACACAAATCTATATCATCATACAAATTTATTCAAAATACACCAAATATTTGTCTATGATGTCTTCTAGGCAAGAGATTTCGATCATTTCACAGTGCTAAGGCTACTATATTGCTGATACATTGGAATCTATATCTTCAATCCACAACTATTTGCGGCACTTGTAGGTTTTAATTCCCTCGATAGCGAGGTAACGTTGACCGCAATGTTGACGCTCTATCGGAGAACATAAATGGCAGAGCTTTATTGGTCAAGGCAATTGCATCGCACGCAATATAGGTCGATTTCCTCTTCATCTCGTTGATGCCGCGTCATAATAAGCGCCCAAGTGACGTCGATTGGAATGACCAGTGTCCTTGGGGTAACCCATTCGTTCCCTATTGGGCTCTGGTCGGGATAAAGTTCCGGTTCTTGAAGGTCAAAAAACATGTATTTCCGAATTCTCCGGGTGTAGCGCCACCAAACGATCCCTAAGTCCTGTCGGTGTCCCGTATGTCTGTCCTCGAGGGTGTTTAAGAACTTACATATCATCCAGCGGTCTACATTGCATTGAGGACATCGCAGGTGGACCATTCCATGTTTACTGATAGCGTCTGCAGCGTCTTCATCACGATCGCGTGTCCCATAAACTCCGAATCGTAGAATTGAAGGCATAACGTGGCCACGATGTTGCAGGATTTTATACCTGTAGATAACAATGCTTGCAAGGTGATTAGCAGTTGAAGCGAAAGTCGTGCGAAACCCATAGCAAAAGTCGAAAATATATATATTGTGAGGATAAATGTGGAGCTATAATACCTGCAGATGGCAATGCTTTCAAGGTAAGTAGCAGATGTTTGAAGGTATGGTTGGAGGTGCGTATGTTAGAAAAAACAAGGGTCGGGCAAGAGCTTTTGTACCTGGTCGTGAGTGGACCGCGGGTCGTGCAAGAGTAGTGTACTTTTGGTCCAATCAAATTCGTATATCTCGCACATGCGGGATCACTTAGTCGCCGATTTTTTAATCAAAGACAAAAACACAACCGAGGCAGAAAACCCCATACACAGGCACATCAGCATATCGGCAAGAAACACAAGCCATTGACGAATGAACATTATACACTTCTACCACATTGTTAACATATGTTTAAGTATACTATTCTTATCGAAAAGTAGTCGAAACTCTAACCCTCGGGAGGTTGCAATCCTAAGTCTTACTCGAAATCAAAGTGGAATCAAGATAACATTCTGACTCGTAGCCGCCGTGATTTCGTTGACGGTAACGTTACGGCTGAACCTGTCGGAACTTGAACCGAAAGGCAAGGTCGTTTCGAAACACACATCGAAAATACCCCAACGTGCATTTGTTGCCTTCCGCATTCCTGCACATATAACATTCATTGTAGTTCCTCCACAACATTCGAACAGTCATACCATGAGGAAGATAGTCAAAATTCCTCATTCTCATTCTGGGGGCAGTAGGGCATGTTGCGTACATGCCAAGAACATAGGCAACAATACATTCTCGCTTGGATGGCATGGTTGGATGAGGTGGCAGGTGAAGAAAGAAAAGTGCCAAGCTGAAAAGTGATTTGTGAGGACAAGGTAGGTGCTTAGATATCTCAGTAGTGTGGCCGTCGTGATTTCAGTTGGCCAATCAAATGACCTCTTTCAGGTGGGTCGGATCGAAGGCCCGCATGTCACAAACATAGCATGTCACAACATTGGAAATGTGAAACGTCGATAACAATTTCATTCAAAATATGTTCGAATACAATCATATTTAACGGTGTTCCAACGATAAGTCAATTTGCTCAATGACTGATTGTATAATGCTGTCGCTATATAGCATCAATTCATCCGACGGAACTTGACCCAAGAGCTAAGCTCCTCTCTGAACACACGACGAAAAAGGCTGAGTGAGCATTCCATGCCTTCGCCGTCGACGCATTGTGTATTGTAGTTCTGCCACAACTTTTGGATAGTCATACCCGGCGGAAGAAGAACTGTACTGCTGCATGGGTAA
Source organism: Cymbomonas tetramitiformis (assembly GCA_001247695.2). Taxonomy (NCBI): domain Eukaryota; kingdom Viridiplantae; phylum Chlorophyta; class Pyramimonadophyceae; order Pyramimonadales; family Pyramimonadaceae; genus Cymbomonas; species Cymbomonas tetramitiformis. Next base: position 7,908 of record LGRX02034509.1, on the reverse strand, counting down.
GACTCCCCGTGATTTTTGGCAAACTGGTCGATGTATGTGAAAACAGACTGCCGCTTGGATGGCATGACTATGGTAGAAGTAGAAGCAGGTGCGTCGCTGACGGGAAAAGGGGGCAAATGAGTAGTTTAGGCAAGAAATAGAGCTTATGATCTTGGAAAGTCTTGGACCTGCCGAATTATTAGCCTATCAGATACCCGGTACTAGTCCGCTCGGATCGAAGGACCTACAAGTACATATCTACTATTATTTTGCGACGAAGGCGTGTCTGCGAAGTCCATGATTATCCTGTTCGCATTGCCAATCATTCTATGAAAGCAACCTCTGAAGTATGATTTTCAGGTTATCACAATGAAAGCGGAGGCATGTCACCCGCTCCATAAAGGACATCGGTTCCACAACAACATATGTCGCCCATACCTTTGGAGAATATACTTTATTTACAATTGTCATATCAAGATATACCATACGTGTTTCATCAGCGTACTTCTGCACTGAGACAATAGGTTATTAAGACTATCAACAAATATTAACCTAGGTGCTAGCACCATGTCCCACCAGGGAATCATCATTGCCTAGCGAGCTTTACCGTTTACGTCTCTTGGCATCGGATTCCGACTTTTCGCCTTGTGCCTTAGGTGCTGGCCGCTTAGGTATAGGCCCCGCCGCGGCGGCTGCCTGTTGCTTGGCGGCCTTCTCGGTCTCGGCCTTCTCTTTCCTGGCGGCCTTCTCGGTCTCGGCCTTCTCTTTCCTGGCGGCCTTCTCGGTCTCGGCCTTCTCTTTCTGGGCGGCCTTCTCGGCATCGTCCTTCTCTTTCTGGGCGGCCTTCTCGGTCTCGGCCTTCTGTTTCTTGGCGGCCTTCTCGGCATCTTCCTGCTGTTTCTTGGCGGCCTTGGCGGCCTCGGCCTCCTGCTGCTTGGCGGCCTTTTCCGTTTCCCTCATTTCGACCGCCGTCTTCTTCCCCCGCTCCTTCTCGACTTTCTCTTGCTCTTTACGATGTGCCTCTCTCTGCCTTTTCACCTCGTCGTATTCCTGCTTGCTCAACACTTCGTCGGCCAAAGAATAAAATCCATCAGGAAACCTAATGCGCTCTTTCGCTGAGTCGACCATACCTTGCTCCCTGCATCCAAGACACCAGCACTTGTTAAAACCGATATACAAAGTATTTTTCAAAAAAATGGATGTAGACATGAATGCTTACCTATCGAAAGCGACGGAACCCAATCCCAACATGTTGGCGGCTACCGAAGTGGTCCCCGAACCGCAGCACGCATCCAAGATGAAGTGATAATCGTGATGAAGAGGTAACACCCCCTCGTACGCAGATTTCCCCCTCGCTTCCCCCTCTAACTCAGGACCTCGCATATGGGTATTGATGAGGTCGTGGATGAGCTTCAGCGGCTTCTGGTGTTTGTTAATTCTTTTTCCCTCGGAGTTAATGGCGAATTTCGACGAGTGTACAGGGGCATATTCCCAGGTGTTGGTTCGGCAAGAAGCCACGAACTGCTTATCGACGACATCACTATCCGCATTCTCCTCCTCACCGAGAACTCTAATCAAGTTCTTCATCCAGGGAAGCCTTTTATGCACGGCTGGGTGGGTTTCGTCTGCGAGAGCAATCAGCGCTGCTTAGTCAGATTGCCCATGCTTAGACGCCAAAAGGCAATCACAGAATTGTACGTAACTTAAGATCTACGGACCTGTAGGTGTTGCTTCCTTGACGTAGTAACACAAGACAAAGCACTCCATGCGGTTGGTGTAGTTCCGTGGCGCAACGCCAGATTCCAAGGGCATCATGTTCGATCTGCTCAAAGGTTTCACCCAGAACATCTTTTCGGCGTTCCCATGGCAAAACTGCTTGGCGGCTTCGAAGAACTCGTGGTGTTGTTGGAAGCCACAGAAACATCCCCCTACCCAATCATCACACGTGGTCAAAGTGTTGAAGTTTTGTAGGAATTGCTTGAACTCTCCTGCTAAGAGAGGTTTCGGGATCCATCTCTTGTTCGAGTCCAGAGCATACTCGCAATCCATAATGAAACCGGTAAATGGAAGCCTGGGAAGAGTCGTGAAGGATTCAGGTGATGCGGGCTCCAGAAGAAAGTCCTTCTTGAAAACCAGTTGCGGAATCTTGTGAGTGTAGAAGTAGTCATCATCGTCGACTTGCTGGCCCTCAGGAACGTTTGACAATATTCGATAACTCACACCTGTGTGCAATGTAAACGATTAGTAATTACATAGCTACGGTGCACAAATGGAATATAAAACCGAGATACGCACCTGGAAGATTCTTTAGGAGATTTTCCGCAGTCGATGCTGTCGTCGATCCGATTTTCAGCAACACAGCGCTCTCGATATTATTCCAGTAGAACTTTATATCCTTCGGAATTTCTTTGATCGGTTTCTCTATCTTCGCCTCGTGCCGCTGTTTTTCTTTTGCAGGCCGTGATTCAAATTGAAATTTCCGGTTCTCCTGCTCGTTCTTGCAGGAGACCTTCGGGGGCACCACTCCCGCCTGGTACAGTTGTAAACAAAACCCGTCGTTAATTGAACACGCAAGCCGTTATGAGAAAATCAGATATCGTGAAGGACGATCAGAGGGCGCAACTTAGGTAAATTACCTTCAGTAATGTACGTATTTCTCTCTCATCCCCAGCCCCTGGGAAATAGTCGCAAAACTTCTTCCAGTCGTGTTCTGGGTTGGGAAACGTAAAGCTGTCAAGCTTCTTTTGCAGCGTATTGATCTCGCCATCCAGCTCACCGTAGGTCATCTTACGATCCCAGAACTTCGACTCGGGAGCATCGGCATCCACGACAGCATCCACTGGTTTCCTTTCCTTAGGTATGGGATACCCATCTTCATCTAGGTAAGCAATGAAGCAGGGTGCATTTATGTCGTATACGTTGTTTTCGAACCCTCTCGGTTGTGTTTGTAGAAAGTTCTGCATAGAATGCCGGTTTTTCTTGAGAAAGCTCAGTTGCCGGTAGGCCGGTGTCGATTCCAAGGAGTGTGTTATGTTGAATCGTTTATGAGCATCTGAGGCAAGCAGCATTAGGTTCTCTCGAACATTGTTGAGAGTCTTGATCTCGGCGATACGGTTGATCATATCTTTGACCGTGTACTTCTGTTCGATGACGGCTTCGTCGACGAGCTCAGTGATCTCACGTAAGTGTCCTTCGGTCAAGGGGGCCCAGGTATCATAGAACCCCTTCGGCAGATCATGGTAGACGATCGGCTTTCCGGATGTGGGGTCCCGTTTAGGCTGCTTGGTCGTTGGTGCGTTGAGGTCAGTTGTGCCGGTCGACATACCGCTTGAACGTTTACGTTTGGGCTTATTGCGAGATGACCCAACCGTGGCCAAGGTCGTCTCCGTGGCATCTTCATCGTCCGGGTCAACTCCCTCTAGCTTCCCTTCATTGTGGGCCTTCATCACTGAAAGCGAAAACATGAAATACCAAATCGTCAGTTAGCTACTGCAAAAAACACCTAAGAGCAAATAAGAATAATGTTGAGACGGGATTCACAAAAAATGGCAGCACCTCTCTGAAGTTGTTCGAACAACTTGTGCGATTGCACCGAGATAGCCCAAGCAGCCCAATGCGGGTTCTTCTTGTCTGCATTCAGCTTCTGGTGATTGAACACCTGCGTCTTCAGCGCCGTTTCGAATTCGGGATTCAAGTTCTGCTTCGGCGGCACCCGACTGAAAATCAGGTTCTCAAACCTCTTCATTGCAACGTCTCTCTCGCTGGGGTCAGCCATCAGTTTCTCCACGTGTTTTCGCATGCCAAGAATGATCTCCGTGATGTTGCGGTGCTTCATGTAGGCGTCAATGTTGTTCTGCTCATTCCCAAGCTGCGTGCGCAAACGAATTGCACGGATCATGACTATAGTAGCTGAGAAGCTGGCCGACCGTAAACCCTCCCTAAACACTTGAGTATGTAAGCCCTGAGAAGCACCTGAGAAAACTGGCATGAGTGAGACACACCTGATTCATTTCGATGGCGCTCAAGTTCATGAAGAGACGACATTCGATGAACTGAAACGCTTCCGTTCGATTTTCATGGTTTGCGTGCTTTGCTTCATCCGCCTTGACGCAGCGACGCTTTGCCTCCAGCAAATGCTGATGTCCAAAGCAGGTGAATCTGTAGAATAACAAAGAAAGTGTAAGTTGGAACACATATGCATGCATCCATCAACGCAATGGGTCTTACCTGTATCTGCCTTGCGCGATGGCCGCCCAAACGAATGTCTCTGGGTTGGTGCTTGTTGGATCGTCCTGATTCTCCTGGACAGCAATCAGGGCTGGAGATCCCGAACCGGTGTGTGGGTTCCAGTACATCATTTCGGCAATAGCCTGGGCGTGATGTTCGTCCAGTGGTCGAGGGCGATACGCTCCTTCTGCATCATCGATGTACAGGATGGGGATTTTCCACGATGTCGCACATGGATTATTATGGTCGACCAACTTATGCATGTCATCGATTGTCCTGATGGCCCACAGAAGCAACGTATACTTGGTTTTAGTAATGCACATACACCATCAAAAAAGCAATGGTGGTATAAGAAAATCTCAGGAGGGAAGATGCATACTTGCGAATGACAGCCTGTTTTTTTTGCTCCTCTGCCTCGGTTTCTTCGGCGGTCTTCGGAGTCTTTGAAGGGGAAACAATCGCCTCAGCATCCTGATCCATGATGAATGCAGCAGGTTGCCGCTGCGGAGTTCCAGCTGCAGGAGATACAGGGCCCGCTGATGGGAGACGGTTTGCCCCTGATGGCCCTGCAGCAGGGCTTGCCCCTGAGGGCCCTGGAGAAGGGTTTGCCCCTGATGGCCCTGCAGCAGGGTTTGCCCCTGATGGCCCTGCAGCAGGGCTTGCCCCTGATGGCCCTGCAGCAGGGCTTGCCGCCGATGGCCCTGCAGCAGGGCTTGCCCCTGATGGCCCTGCAGCAGGGCTCGCTGCAGAGAGTCTTCGAGCAGCTCGAGTGCTTTGAGCAGGCGAAGGTGAAGTTAGAAGTGAAGGAGGTGTAGTCATCATTGGAAATGGTTGTGTACGACCCGTATCGTGTCCACCTCCAACTGGAGGTTGCGTTTGCACCTCAGCTTCGTCTCCACAGACCTCAGCTTCAGGAGATGCATGCTTGCTACCATCGGAACCTTCTCACAACACAAAAGCAAATCAATTCTCAGTATTTGAATACATATATCAATTTTGTGACCTAAGACGGAGAGCGAAGGAGAAAGGGAGATAGAGAGCGAGAGATGTTTTATATCGGCTCACCGGCATCGCTTTCGAGTGCCGAGTTGGCAACTGGTTGCGTTGGCACCTCAGCCAAAGATTGAGGAAGAAGGTCCGCACTGCCGACATCCCCTGCCAACACAAAAGCAAATTAATTCTCAGTATTTGAAGATATAATATTTTATCCAAGATAGAGAAAGGGAGATTACCTATGATCCAAAGGTAGTGTTTCGATCTCACGAGTTCGTCGTCCTTTCCTGCTTCCTTATTTGCAAATCGGATGCGGGCCACCGTCGTGTCGTCTTCACGGACGCTGCCGTCTAAAGCTGTCCACGTCGGGGCGCTGTCCAAAATGTAGGCATATCCTCGTTTGCGGAAAATCGGTGTGGTGTCAATGACGACGACACCTTTCTGCATCAAAGCCGTATCTTGTCCTTCAGGTCGAGGAAAAACAGGCTCGTCTTGCACTGGGGCCTCCTCCGCCGCTTTTTGCAAGTTTTCGATGGACTCAGATACTTCCTCTGGAACGCTCTCCGCCAGGAGATGCTCTTCGGCTTTGAGAATGCTCGCAAGATCTGGAAGATACTGTTGCGATCAAACGGATAGGTGAGAAGCAGCGGAACGCGATAAACATTAAAATAACATAAAATTGACAGAAGGGGTGAATTTAGAAACTATTACCTGGGAGACAAACGCGGCCCATGTCGAGATGTGCATGGTCGGTTCAACGATCTGGAGATACTTGTTTTTGGCGGTGTATTTCAACTTGTGGACTCGAGAATAATCCTCGTACTGCTCGGTGTGAATAGCATGCAATGTATCCACAAGTTCAGTGAAGTACTTGAGCATCTTTGGGAAATAATCGTGTTTCAAGTATGCTGCTTCACCAATATTCTTCTGAAGATTGTCGAGTCGCTCGTTGTCTTGCGTGATACGCATGTACTTCGCATCGATAGCTCTGAAGATTCTTCACGGCGGAATTCCCGGTTCGTGATGAAAGGCGATGAAGTAAAGCAGTCAGAGGCAGCAGTGTACATTATGGGCACTGTACCCTTGGGTCTCTTTTTTACGGGTTGCGCGCCAGGGCAAATGAATTTATCCATTGCGAGCAAAATGCCTAAGAAGCGAGGATGCTCTGCTCTGTCCTTGTCGTCTTCAATATCGATATACGTCTTGAACCATCGTTCAACATTGGTCATCTCGGTGCCAGCGTCAGGTTCAGAAATTTTAGGGTGACCAAATGACAATACTTTGTCGATGATGACTCCCGCAAAGAGGTGATTAGGTACAACTGAAAAGAACGAATGAATTCGAAAGGCAGAATTAGAAAAGATAGGCAGAAGATAAATAAGGCCTGAATTAGAAGGAGAAGGAAAACGAAGGGAAGAATGAGAGAAAATACTGACCATTTCTCAGGGGCTCTACATTCCTCTTCGCCATAGTGTGAGCGAAGTCCACGAACGGACAGCATCCCAGAGCCTGTGTATTAGCGACCACGAGTGCAAAAGGTTCGTAATCCTTGTCCACTTTTATCGTCATCATGCCATGAATCACAAGCATCGACTCGCCGACAAGACTGTCATTGGGCCTTGGAGTCTTGAGGAGTGGGTACTTGTAAGCTTTTGGGATGATGCTTATGCTCCACCATCCCAGACCATATTCACCGCATTGTTTCTCGAAATACATATCTGCAAGGATTGGAACCCTGTAGACGTCATTATCACAAAGCTTCCGGCCAAAGGAATGCCCTTCCGAATCCTCATCCCCTTCGGAAGAACTCATAACCCTGCATGTCACCATGCACAAAACACAGATTAAGAAACGTAAATCATGAATGATATAAATATAACACGGCCCTGTTAAACAACATCATATCATGTCTTTAGTATATTCATCTCTGAGCAATGGAATTATGTATACCAAACTTTGGCCCGAGATTTTCCCAGTTACCGCAGAAGGGTTTTATAACTTCATTCCAGAGCCTAGCTTCTAGGTTTGTCCGTTTGCACGGCCGCGCCATTCCCCCGTTCTAGAGATGAATAACAGCAGAATATTTGAGATGATTGCATATTCACAACAAAATACTACAACAACAAAATATACACAACACAATATACACAACAAAACATGCACAACCAAATATGAATAAAAATATCATATATACACGTTGTGTCCTAATCCTCCGCCCGCAAGTACAGCGGGGAGGGCTCGCGGGTGCGGCCATGGCCACCCCGGATGCGGCCTCGGCCGGGGGGAGCACGGTGGGGTGCAACAGGCTCCCCCACGTAGAGCTCATAACGGTACGACCACCTCCAGATCATAGGAGGTGGTGGTGGGGGAGGAGGTGGTGGTGGTGGGGGAGGAGGAGGCGGTAATGGGGCAACTGGAAAATAAAGCGGCAGAGGAGCAACAAATGCAGAATCATATGCGGACCGACTCAGTCGGTTCCCGCACATCTCCAAGAACAGCATATGGTCCTCAGGGAAAGGAGTGACTTCTCGGGATCGCTTTGGCATCTTTACCTTTAGCTAAGTGTTTGAGAAGCGCTTGAGTTTAAGACCTATAAACAACAAAAAACACAAAAATGATTTAGCCATGTCTTTGATTCTGCCGCGCTAAAAAGGAAGAGCTGAAGGTGGGCGACTCATCCGCGGATGAGTCGCCCGAAGAATAGAGGGA
>LGRX02034508.1:0-33210 GCA_001247695.2 Cymbomonas tetramitiformis | reverse complement strand
GAAACAACGTGCTTGTACAAGACAATCTGTCGGCTGTTGGCGGACAAAGTCTCAAAATCATCGACTTCGGTTTGAGCTGCCTTGAGCGAACGGATCCGAGTGTTGTCCCACCAGTCCCACCACCAGCGCCACAAATTTCTACTTTCTACAAAGCATGGAAGCCCTCTCACCGGGCTCGCGGAGTCCTCGCTAGCGAACAAAACCACCTACAGCGACATCTGGGCAATTGGCGGGCTCGCCATGCAAATACTCTTAGGGAAAAACCTTCCATGGGAACAGCTTCTGGCGTTGGCTAAGGAGCGTAACATGGGACAATGGGAGCCACATAGTCGTACTTCAAAAACGCTAACATTGCTCGTGAATGCGTGTCTCGAAGTCGACCCAGCGAACAGGCCAACTGCCTTCAAGTTACACTCAACTTTCTTTGCGTCTCGGATACAATCAAGTAATGATGGGGTAGAAGGGAGCAATTCCTACCACCGCTTAGTGCCAGGTTCCAACGCTTAGTGCTTGTCACGTTTGTACGCAAATCCTAGCTAGGCATGCACATTTTCAACACATTTTGCCAGTAATGCGTCATGTATATTCCGTATATTTGCACTGTGCTGACTTGAACGGATTCTTGCATATCACCGTCGCTGATGACTGCGTTACATCATGCCGTTATTGACCGATGCTCAATGGGCACCGGTGGTCAGGGTGCCGTTGGGCGGAGCTCGTTCTTTCTGGGCGAACCTGGGTGGGGGGTCACCGCATCCAGCCTTACCGCATTCAGTGATAAACCTGTGTCACGAAGGCAGACGCCCTGGCTCCGGTACCATCTCGCGTTTGTTTGTGAAGGCATTCCGGACGGCGTGAGTGTCCTAGACCTATTTACCGTGTGCAATGTGTGCCAGTTGGAAACATTGTGGCGGAAATACCATCCAGCGACCCGTCCTTCCCCAGAATCGGCAATGGCCTTCAACCAAGCCCACCCCCGCGAACAGAATGCATGGAGGATGGCTGTACATGCTTTTCCTTCCGAAGACCTCACATCCGTGTTACAGGTTCAGGTCATTCGGACGGACGGACGGATGAATGTCAAAAGCTCTCCCCACCACTTCTACGCATGGATCTTGACGCCCCCTGTGCGGGTCTGGCTCTATCCAGTGCTCTCGGTGATGGTATGCATGCATCGTGGAACGGTGTATGCCGCAGCCAGCAGCGACCTCTCAGCAGGCACCGCTCCCAGACTCGACATGCGTGCACCGCCTCCGCGCGTGCACGCCGGGTATACGATGTTAGGAATAGAAACCGCGCTGAAGGCAGGTGGTGGTAGACTCCAGCCCAGTTCCCTGTCAGTGCTTTTTCTGGATGCTCAGGAGTCGCATGCCGCGGATTTCACTGCCACCCACCGAATGCAGGCCCAGCTGGTGTTAGCTGACTGTCGCGCCAAATCAATCAGTATCAATTGGACCAAGTGGTATCGGCCATGGCAAACCCAGTCGTCCGGAGCCGACTCCTTTTTCGATGGCGGTGAGGGGTTCCTCACTCGGTCCGATGATCCCAAGGGAGCACCTCCAGGGATTGATAAATTTCTCGAAACCCTTGGGCCAATTTCAGGCACCGTGGAAAGGTACCACGCTTTCCTGAGTAGCAATATGAATGCCTTTCATGTAGATAACATTTCCGAGCTCGCTTCGAGCCCGTATAGGAATCTGCTGGAAGCAGTGACATCCCAGCAACCGGCACCAACAGTCATAGTCATCATGGGCGCGTACGTTTCCCAGTGCGTGCTGCACACCGCTCTTGCGGCGCAGCAACTGGGATACTGCATAATAATTGTGGAAGACGCGTGCGTGGCATACCCCACACTGAATAATGTCGCGCCGGGCAAACTTGAGCAGACTGTAGAGGGGCATTGGGATCTCCTTACTCGTTGTGCAGTGGTGTTAAATGTTGAGGATTTCATTAGCGGCATTCAGTAGCAATTTTTACACACGCCTTGCGATAGCATACGTACATCACTCTAGACATTTTATTAGTAAGTTGTACCGCTGTCTCCACTTGGACAATAGTAAATTGTCTGATTACGTCCTGATGAATACTGTCGCTCTGATTAATACAGGCGCAGCAATCATGGCATGGCCGGTGGAATTCACCCTCACTTCCTACCCTCACTTGTCCACCATCTCCTGTTGCAAATGACAAAGTACATTACACAGGAGACCAAGGCCACCATCTCTTATTTTATATTCTTTTGGAGTGGATGAAGAAGCACTGGCTTTGCAGGACAAAGCCAGAAGTGCTGTTCATTAGGGATTGGGTAGAGGAAAGGATAATGTGGGCAGTTGGTGAAAAGGTTCTTGTTTCGTGTGAATATGGTATTGTTCAAGTGCCATATGATATTGCACAGCTGAGTGGTACTCCCGTACATATTCCCGAAGGCGAGCCGGAAGTTGAGCATCAGATGTGTATCAGTCCCAGATGGCATTCCTTATTGTGGCTCGTGAATGAAGAGTATTTGAAAGAGCCACATTATTGGTTAAATGATCAGCATTATGCGTGTTACTTTCGTTACCGGTGGAATTTGCACAAGGCAGTTATGCATAGATACAAGGTAGCAGACCTATTGTCAGAGGGGGAAACAATTTAAATGTACTGCAAAGATGAGTAATTGGCAACTAGCATGTATAGATTAAGTTGGCAGGAAATTGTAATATTACTACAATCTAATAATAGTAGATTGTATATATCATATATATTATGAGATATGTTACAATGTAATAATAGTAGATTGTATATATTATATTTATTATTAGATATGTATATATGATATATATTATTAATATATATATATATATCATCTAGATTGTAATATTAGATTGTAATATTACAATATGATATTACAATAGTAGTTTGTAATCTTGCAATAATAATACAATCTAATAAAATTGCTGCTGTAGTAATACTAATGTTGCTGAGCAATATTACAATGTTGTAAAACGTACCACATGTCCTGATTTTTTACGTGGAACTTCGTCGTGAAGTTAGAATTCACGTCCGGTCAACCGTCGTTCCGGAAAATGCACCTCTACAAAAACTGTGGCCAAAGGCATGGCCTACCCAAGGGAATACGCAACTGAAAGATGAGTAATTGGCAACTAGCATGTATAGAGTAAGTTGGCAGGAAATTGTAATATTACTACAATCTAATAATAGTAGATTGTATATATTATATATATATTATTAGATATGTATATATGATATATATTATTATAAATATATATCTATATATCATCCAGATTGTAATATTAGATTGTAATATTACAATATTACATTGTAATATTACAACATGATATTACAATATTAGATTGTAATCTTGCAATAATAATACAATCTAATAATATTGCTGCTGTAGTAATAATAATGTTGCTGAGCAATATTACAATGTTGTAAAACGTACCACAGTTCTTCGCAAGGAAAGCGCCTGTTGAATTTCCGGGTAGCATGGTAATAATTATTGCAATATTACAACCTAATATTGTAATATTATTGCAATATTGCAATCTAAAATTGCAATATCATATTGTAATATTACAATCTACTATTACAATCTATATGGTATATATTATCATATCATATCATATCATGTATACATATCTAAATCTAGATAATATATAAATATTATGTAGATAAGATCTATATCATATATGCATATCTAATATTACAATCTAATAATGTAATTTTATTAGATTACCTATAAGATTATAGGTAATCTAATAATATTACCTGTAGTAATATAGGTAATCTAATAATATTAACTATTATTAGATATGTAATAGTAACACCAATCTAATACATGTGATAATTAGAATAAAAAACCACCACAACAAATAAATGTGGGTTGGGCGTGGGGCGTGGACCTCGCAGGGTACAATGGCACCACACAAGCCGCCTTGGTCAGGGGCAATGCCTACTACGCGGCATGTTCATTTCGCGTCAAGCCAGAGGCCACGAACAAGCGAAGGGGAGGCGCAAACGGCAGAGGTGCTTCGACCTCCAGCAAATCAAGCACCGATCCCCGTAAGACTCGCCGGCTCCCTTGTTACCCTTCTACAACGCATTTACTAAAGCCTTGCTTTAAACCTACCAAGCATTTTCGTGGTGGCATGACTGGACGGGTCATCCTCGGTTTGCACGGATCATGGATCTTGCAGGAGGAGCACCAGGGCGGTGACGAACCCGCGGCGTCAAGTTTCCTGCCGGAGGACGGTGCCGAACCCGCTAAACCACGAGGCACGTTCTTTTAGTGGCCCTGTGATCCCGTCAGTCAGCATCAAGTGCAGATGTGTATAAAGGGTACAAGAATGCATCAAATAATTGTACGCAAACTCCAGCAAATCATTACACACCCTACCGACCGCACCGAACAACATCGTATGGTATCGGTGCAGTTCGTGGTGTAGACGGTGGCCCGCGCTCTGCGATCCCGTAACGGAGTGCCAAATGCCATGAGACACACCGGTGGTCGAATCAGGAGCGCCACGCAACCGACAGGCAGCTGGCCCACATCTGGACGTGGAGGCTTTCATAAGGAAGATCCCTGTGGGATTCGACCTGGAGGCGCGGCAGATCGTGGATAAGCCCACGAGTGCATATTGGGCAAACGTCCCCGAGGCCCAGGAGCGATTCGATCTGTGTGTGAAGCTGTTTACCCAGGCGTATCCTACACTGGAAAAAGACGTCGCAACCCGTAAGGTACAACGACGGCTAGTCAACCGACGTTTTCTGGGACCGAAGGGCACGACAGTAGAACAGCGCCAACGGACTGACTTGAACGCGGCGACGGAATTCAACAACCAAGTCCGAGACAAACGCCCAGACTTGGTGATAGCCCTGGCGGCACCCACTCATGGTGCCTTGGCCACAGGTGCTCCATGGACCCCTCATCCCCAGCGTCATAATACCGCTGAAAACGAAGGGCAAGCACGTCGGAGTCATAAGACTCGACGGCTTGGCAGTAGGATGCCGAAATGGACAATGGGTGAGTGTCCTTGTGAGGACACTCACTCAGCCAATGCTTTGACCCAACGGCGCGGCACTTCTCGTGCCTGCACGTTGGGACAAAGGTGCCAGACCGCTTGTCAAAAGCCACCTCCGAAGAGGCGGAATGAGCAAGCGGCTGCACTCCAGGTCGGTGGAAGTTGCGCGGAGTGTGTTTCCCATGAGGCGGCTTGGAGCCACCCTTCTTAAGGGAATCCACATCCCGCTGCAACTTGACCAACTGAGCACTGAGCCGATCAATGGCCGAGGCCAGGCCAGTGTCAGTGGTGCAAGATGCAACAGACATGGGGCGCCCCGCAGTGCGCTTGCCCGAGAGCCGCCCGCAGCGGTACTGCTCGCGCACGCGCGCCTGCAGGGTGAGCAGACTCACAGCCGCACGCTGGTCAGCTCGAGCAAACGAGTCAACCAGCGTGGCGTAAGCCGGTCCAGACAGGGCAGAGAGGAATTGCCTTTTAACAGCGTCTTCGGGCAGCGTCTGCAGACGCTGTGCATCCCGAAGACAACTGTTAAAAAGACGAATGCCAGAGTCAGGGTCGTGTTCATCCGAGATTCTCACGTCAAGCAGCTCAGTCAGAGACTCGAACGGAGTCGAATCATCAGCGAGCATACGCACCACCTCGAGGGTGGCACGTTTGCCGTCAGCAGGAACATCGGCCCCAGAGGCCTCCACCCAATTACGGGCAGGAGACCCTGGCGCAGTCAGCAGCAACAGCACAGAGTACAGGAGCTCATTGGCAGCAGGCATGACAGGGACATCAGCAGTAGACAGCTCAAACAGGGGTGCAATGGCCTGTGACTGCAGCGTGAAAAGCTGCTGAATTTCGGAGATCAGCTGTGAAAAAATGTCCGAAGCCGACGATTCACTGCCATGAAATTTTGCCGGTTTGTCCCCCAAAACCTTGGTCGCTGCTGTTTTCGCGCACTGAACATCGAAGGAATCTTTCCGTAATCGTTGCACTAGCGTGGCAGCCGCAGCCGACTCGTCAGCCGAAGCCAAATGCGGCGTAGTGGGGGTAGCCGAGTTCAATGCCCCAACATCATCGAAAATAGTCGCTAATTTACGCGCCCTAGCGCGTGTTCGTGGTCTTTGCGGTGTGCCCATTCTCAAAATGACGGTGAGATGGGAACGCGGGCTAGCGGTGCGACAGTAGCGGACAATTCCGCAGCGGCCAATTCCTGCAGGAGTCTCAGCAAGCAATAGCATAATCAAGCAGGTCATGAGCCGAGTGGCTAATCGTGGGAGCGACCCACAAAACGCGGAGTGTCCTGCCCGCTGATCAAACGGAACGTAAAACATAACCATACCCAGCGACGATACTCTGCCGAATAAATGCCGAAAAACTGATCTCCACTTCAAAAGGAGGCCATACTGCGAAGAGAAAGCCACTGTCTAAGGGGGCGCCCACCCCATCTCTTTGTCAAAACTTAGCCAATCATGGCAACAGCTTGGCGCTGTGCCATCAGAATTACTAGGGAAGTGGTGACGCGCATAACCTGCGAGAACAAGTGTTCCGCTCGGTAAAACAAACTGGCTAAGCTCCCTTAAACAGTCCGGCCGAGTGCTTTTATCATGCATCTCGGAAACCCGGATAATACGAAGTAATGACTGACAGTACAGTACTACTGTACTGTCATCCTAGCTACTAGCGGAGTCACGGTTCCGATCAGAGACGGGTCAGGCTAGGGGCTATCAGAGCCCATAATAATAACCCTGAACCTAAAGTCCAGCATTCGCTCTGGTGGTGCCAGGCTACTTTTGGCTTTGGCACCGCACAGGAGTTGGTTGATTCGTCGTCTGGATGCCCCTCGACATCTTCGAGGAGACCGCCGCCACCACTTAGTGAACCTTACAATGGGCCATGCGACTCCACCTAGAATCAATTCACTTGCTGCACAGTGCCCATGCTTGTTTCCTACTAGTTGGGCCCCTGGCTCCAGACACTAAGTGACATTGAGTTTAGGTTTTAGGGTTTGCTTGCTTCGGGATGTCCACTCACACCTTCGGGGTGAGGTGGTGTCACGGGGAAGCTGATTTCCCCCCCACTGTATGGGGGCCTGCTTCTCCCTGTTTCACCCCTCGCCGTGTGTGTGACATGTGACACCCAGTTAGCCGTGACATCGATCCGTGACCTGCTAGTTAGCCTGCGTTAGCCTAACTTATCAGTTTTATGTTATCACCGTTCCGAGCACCCGGCCCTGCGTGTTTTCTGTGCTTTACTGCCTATATCTTTACCCGTTATAAATATATAGCCAGATCATTCTTCCTATAATTTTCCCCAGTTTAAATAAACGTGCTGGAGAGGCTTGGAGACCCAACTCATGGAACCAGTCTAACTATCATATATTAGTCCAAATCACCGTAACATGTAGGCCGAATTTCACATGACCCATAATCAACATCCTATCTAAATGCTGAAAATATGCCTCCCATCCTCGTGTACAAAACACTTTTATACATTGGAACCAATGAGTGGGTATGATTAATACCAACTATCGTCAATACACGTCTACTTCATTGAATGGCCACCAACCTATGCTTGCACAACCTAATATATTGATTTTTCCCCACCTGTACGTTCACGTACCCCCTATAATTTTCTACAGGCGTATGCGTCAAGCGATCGCCCGAGGAGTTCTCCCGAATATTTATACCCTATCGTTAAACAGTGAGTGTGCAAATACGTATAAATATAATTTCGGCTGATCGGCAATAAATATAATTATATAACTATATAATTAATTATAATACATAAAAAAAGGGAAGGGTTATACGCGCTGGAATTCACACGTCGTTTCCGTCTCAATCCCGGAAAAATTCTGAACCACCGTGACGGTCATATCGTCTCGCATCGTCTCGCATCGTCTCGCGTGTCATCGTGAATTTAATTTCCAGGATTATTAAATCATCATCAATTTATCTTCCATCGATATCGCGGATACGATTGCCGTTGGCGTTGACTAGCTCAAGGATAAAGAGCTGCGCACCAACATTTACTGCTCATAATTTTCTCAACGGTCCTTCGCTTCGCCTCATGGGCGGAACGATGTCGTGGCTGCTGTGTTATGCGCAGGGATTTCGGAAGTGTTTGGCTGCTTCTATTTTTCAGTTTACTTATGCATATGTGCCAACTCACGATACTCATTTTGTGCAGCTTGTGTCGCAGGTTTTCCGATGGCGAGGAGGGGCGCGCTTTCTTGTGGTGTGGAAGTCTAGGGCAACCTAGCTTGGGATCACACCCAACCACATCGGACCCACCTTGTTCTCACGTTTTATTCAACTCACTTTGAATATGCATACAAAGTTTGAGGAGCATCGAGGTGTGATAAGTTAGAGACTGAATTATCTTTTTGGGTTTATGGCGTCATCGCGACCTCTTGGGGTGTGGAAGTCAAGGTTGAGCATGCCAACCTTGCTTGGGTTCGAACCCAACCACATCGAAGTCCTCTGTGTTAGCGCACGAAACTTTGCACTAAATTTGCTGAGAGTAATGTTAGTTCACCATCTTGCGCGCAAGGATTGTCGTCAAGTATGCACGAGAAGGTCACTTCATGACAAAGAGCTTTTTGGGTTTGGGTTTTCATGTACCCAAACCAACAAGTGCCAAACAGTCAAGGTCTTCCCGTGCTTCCTAGCAAACGAAACTACGCTGATATTTTGCCGAGATATATATCTTCAAGTTCCCTAAAGCACAAGGACTGAGATACATTGTTTGCGAAACAAACAGTTTATTTCCTTGGCAGATTTATTGGGTTTGGGCTCGAATGTCCCCAAACCCAATATATTCCAAACAGCCAAGGGCTTCCCGTGCGTTCTAGCGCACGAGACTTTCCACAAATATTGTCGAGTTGTATACATTTAAGTTCCCTGAAGCTCAAGGACTGGCATACACTGTGCCCGAAACGAACAGTTTATTTCTTTGGCAGATTTATTGGGTTTGGGCTCGAATGTACCCAAACCCAATACATGCCAAACAGCCAAGGGCTTCCCATGCGTTCTAGCGCACGAGACTTTCCACAAATATTCTCGAGATATATCTCTTTAAGTTTCCTGAAGCTCAAGGACTGAGATACATTGCTCGCGAAATGAACAGTTTATTTCTTTGGCAGATTTATTGGGTTTGGGCTCGAATGGACCCAAACCCAATACATGCCAAACAGCCAAGGGCTTCCCGTGCGTTCTAGCGCACGAGACTTTCCACAAATATTGCTAAGATATACATATTTTAGTTCCCTGAAGCACAAGGACTCAGACTTCGATGTGGTTGGGTTCGAACCCAAGCAAGGTTGGCATGCTCAACCTTGACTTCCACATCCCATGAGGTCGCGATGGCGCCACAAACCCAAAAAGATAAATCAGTCTAAAACTTATCATACCTCGATGCTCCTCAAAGTTTGTATGCATATGCAAGGTGAGTAGATTAAAATATGAAAACAAAGTAAGTCCGATGTGGTTGGGTATCATCCCAAGCTAGGTTGCCCTAGACTTCCACATCTCAAAAAGGTGCGTCCCTCCTCGCCATCGGAAAACCTGCGACACAAGCTGCACACACCGAATACCGTGAGTTCGCATATATGCAATAAACGAATTGAAAAATAAAAACAGCCAAACACTTCCGCAATCCCTGCACATAACACAGCAGTCACAGTGAACACCGTTCCGGCCATGAGGCGAAGGAACGTTGAGAAAATTATGAGCAGTAAATGTCGCAGCGAGCGCTTTATGGTTGAGCTAGTCAACGCCAGCGCCAACGGTAATCGTATCCGCGATATCGATGGAAGATAAATTGATTATCTGTTTTAATAATCCTGGAAATTAAATTCACGATGACACGCGAGACGATGCAAGACGATATGACCGTCACGCTGGTTCAGAATTTTTTCGGGATTGAGACGGAAACGACGTGTGAATTCCAGCGCGTATAACCCTTCCCTAAAAAAAACTAACTTCGTTGTCCGGACCAGTGATGACATTATATTGAATATAATGTCGACATTAGCAGTAGCAGTAGTTCCATCGACACGACAGTAACATGCACAGTAGTTCAACAGTATATTGGCGACATTATATAATGCTCAATAGAATGTCGGGAACATTATATTGGACATTATATAATGTGACCCTATATAATGTCGAAAATATGTTATTAAACAGTAGTTTGGGCATTATATCGATACCTTATATCGACGAAAACGGCATGCATCTCCGCATAATATGTTATGTTAGTGCAAGTACATGGTATGTTAGTGCAGGTACATGTTATGCCAATGCGATTAGTTCAATTGGTGCAGGAACATGCTATGTCTGTGCGATATAATGTCATGATTGGTGTTATATTCACTGTATTGATGACAAAGCAGCTGCTATTTATCATATAACCATATAAATAGTCAGGCACATATGATATGCTAGACTTTAGGTTCAGGGTTATTATTATGGGCTCTGATAGCCAAGGCTCTATATCGATATTTCCGATAACCGATACTATCGATACATCGTATCGTTATCGCCGATTATCGGATTGCAATATCAAACTATCGATTGTGCAGGTTTTGATGTTCCATATTTTATTTATAACAACTTACATATAAATGCCCAAATAATCGATTATTTATCGATTGTGCCGATTATCGATACCATTTTTCGGATATCGGATAGTATCGATACCAAAAAACCAAACCGATATAGAGCCCTGCTGATAGCCCCTAGCCTGACCTGTCTCTGATCGGAACCGTGACTCCGCTAGTAGCTAGGATGACAATACAGTAGTACTGTACTGTCAGTCATTATTTCGTATTATCCGGGTTTCCGAGATGCATGATAAAAGCACTCGGCCGGACTGTTTATGGAGCTTAGCCAGTTCGTTTTCACCGAGCGGAACACCTGCGGTTCTCGCATGATATATCACATCTATGGCGTCCGTAGGATCATACGTCTAAAGTGAACAAGGCACTCTTTGCATCAATGTCATCTTCTTCCTCAAGGAAGCCCGCCTCACGGAGCTCAACCTCGTGTTCAACCACTGCCGATTCCTCATTCTTGGCCAGGTGATCCCAATCAACCGCGGGGTCCAAGTCAGCCCCTTCCAGAGCAGGCAACTTGTAGGTTGGGTCATTGGGGTAGTTCTTGTAGATGTCGACGATCTCATTGAGGGCTTCAGGTGAGAGACGTGTACGTCGTAGGCCCACAATCAAACCAGCAATGCTGAAGATCCTCTCGCACTCAATCTGGGAACCAGGGATACCGAGTATGGCGCGAGCGACAGGTGGAGCGATGAAGGGGAAGTTCTTCTCATTCAGAGACCACCAAACTAGCACACCACCAACTTTCTCGATATCCTCCAAGGAAATGCGCAGACCTCGGAACTTCTTGAGTTCCGCCACCATGTCCGGCATGCAATTTGAGCCCACGCAGAAAACGAAACGTTCGAAGATTTGAACCATGAAATAGAGCGCAACGCAGGGCGCCACATATTCTGAGTCCGAGTTGCAGGATAGTAAGTAGCCACGCAGCAGCCGTAACAATTATTTTTTCACTTGAACAACCTTGCAGCTGGCTGCTCCCGTGCGGGTTCTTCCCCTCCTGCTACCCGAACTCAGAATGCCGAAGACGGCGTTGCGTGCTCTTTATGAACTAATGTGCGAACTAATGTTCGAACCACTGTGGACAACATTAGTTCGAGCATTATATAATGTCCGATCAACTAATGTTCGATATAATGTTGTGAACCGTAGATTGAACATTATATAATGACGTCGAACTAATGTCGTTTCAGATTTGTCCTATCTAATGTCACCTACATATCAATGGTCAATATAATGTGACATTATATAATGTCACATTCAATATAATGTCATCACTGGTCCGGACCCCCCCGGACAACGAAAACGAGACTTCGAAGTCTCACTTCTGAAAACTGTCTCACGTAACGAATCTGATCGCGTATCTGATACTTCCGACGTGGACCAAATATTCTTTCGTTAACCGAGACGATTACCTCGGTCTCACTTTTCGACCGAGAAGATGAGACTTCGGAGTCTCGAATTTCTGACCACGGTCTCGTTCGTGATTCGGTTTCAGTCATCATACGGGCCACTGAATGGCCGATTTTTGAATTCCGACGCTCTCATTCGCCCGAGAAGTTTCGACCGAGAGGTTAGAAATCATCTCGGTTAAAACCGTTAAATCGGTCACGTTTCGTTCGACCGATGAGTCTCCACGAGGTAGAACATCTCATTTATAGTAGCCACAAGCCACAATGCGATCCTTCATCTCCCCGTGTCCCCGATCCGGGAAGCGAGATCGGACGGTCATCACTGATGACGGAAGAAATGCCGGCGATCGACATCCCCAATCGTTCGTTTCGTTGCCCCAAATTTTGAAAATTTCCAACCTGCTCAGCTGCTATATTCCGCAAAGAAAATAGAATTTCAAGAGCCAATTCGCTATCCTAGCTACCCAATAATCAGAGCTGTAAAACAAGATGGATAATAATTTGAAAACTTTTATACGTCGAGTGACACAAGAGAGGAACAGAGAAAGCAGAAAGTACAGAAGGAGTGCTGTTGTGTGGCAATCAAATGGTAACCATCTTGCCCGTGTGCGCGAGCACTATCCGCGCGACTAGGCCATTTGTTTGCGCCCGAGCTAACAGGGGAAGCCCGAAGTGCGTGCGCACTGTCAGAGAATTCCCGGTGTGCGTCGTGGGCACTGCCACGGACTCGCCGATCTGCGTGGGCGATGTCAGCGAGTGTGCTTGGGTAGTGCGAACGACTTCGGTGTGCGTGGGCACTCACAGCAACCTGACGGTTGACGCGGGTACTGTTAGCGACTTGCCGGTGTGAGTGGGCACTGCCAGCAACTCGCCAGTTTCTATGGGCACTGCCAGCAACTCGCCGGTGTTACTTTGCATGTTCCACTAGAGATAGGGAGATGAAGCAGACCCTTAGCACGTATTGCGGGGGCAATAATCTCCGGCTGGGTCTCTCACGGAAGCTCCACCTGCAAGGGTTGTGTCGTGTGCGCTGTCGGTGAAAGGAACGGGCGAGGCACGGGAAACTGGGTCGAAGCAGTTTGAAGAGCGCCAACTGAGCAATGAGTTGAACGTGGAGTGTACTGCTGCGCTGGTTGTCGCCAGTCTCTGAGTCGCTGATGAGGCTGCTCGCCTGTGACTGGCCTGTCGTGTGGGCAGAGAGCGAACGAGTAATGGATCGCTTCCCTCCAAGTGGGCTCTGGTCTCCGCTAGTTTCTTCTGGGTGGGTTCGAGTACCAAAAGCGGGGATGCCCTCGCAGCAGTGGGTGCTAGATATATAGATAATTCATCGGCAGTGATGTCCCCCTGTTCCTTGCGGGCGATCGAGTAGTTCATGAGCACGTCAGGAAAAGGTCGGAAGCGTTCAGTGCACGTGAGGTGGCTACTAATGCCCCGTACAAACGCATAGTTTCCCATTTCAAGAAGCTCGTCCAGGCGGTCTCTCTAAATCAAAGCAGTGTTCACAAACGCACAAAACTCTTTATCTGAGCGTCGCAGGTGATAGCATGACAGTAAGGGGGACAGCTGTTGAAAAAAACCAACTTTTTTTCCGCAGACGGTACTGAGTGCGGTGCACCATGTGTGAATAAGGTTTACTGATAACACAGATTTCCTGGCCATGCATGCAATAAGTCCCAGGATTCAGATGCTCTCGCAGCTTTTCAAAGCCCCTCTCCTCACCAGAGCAGAGCATCCTCCGGGCAGCCCACGGATGAGTCATGCAACCGCAGCCAGCGAATCCATTAGACATCGGTCGAAATCTGGATTACAGTGTCATGGGTGAACAAAACAATCCGGCAGTCAATCTGATCCGACCAGATCAGGCGGAATACATAACGCCTGTCATTTCCCCACATTAAAGCTCTTGCCTCTATCACTGCCTCTCGTCATTATTTGTAATCACTGCCAACTATACTCGCGTTGCCTATTCAAGGCGCACCACTTGCCATAGTCTCGCCGGTGTGCGTGGGCACTGGCAACGACTTGCCGGTGTATGCTGGCACAGTCACGACTTGGTCGTGCACGTGGGCAATGTTTGAGACTCATTGATGACGCTGACAACGATTTGTTGATGTGTGTGGACGATGACAAAGACTCATTGATGTGTGTCGGCACTGTCATGCACTGGACGATATACGTGGGTAATGACATGACTCGGGTATCTGCACTGTCAGCAAGTTATCAATGCGCCTGCATACTCCCAGAGACCACGGTCCCCGTGCACGCTTACCTACTTCCGGATGTGCCTTTACACTCTCGGTGACTCGCCGATGTGCGTGTGCACTGTGCGAGAATTTAGGTGCCCGCATGTTTTTATTTTTTAACATGGGGTGTCCATGCTGTGTGGTTTGACTGCATTCATGGCATAACCATGACCAGCAGGTCCCATCCATCGACCGTGAGCCACTGGGGGGCATGCCAGCAGTGTCCGCTCACTCCGTAACCCTGGGACCGATAATTGTTGGGCGATGATCGGTCGCATCGCATCATCTTTCCATGCTGCTTTGCATCTGGGTTGGGAATATGTATGAGATGGTGGTATCTTGTCACGGCCCCGCCCTGCTCCTGAATTTGCTTCTTACATCCACTGGGATGATGGTGGGCTGGCTTTTGTTGCCTGATCTCATGCCATTCAGCGTGCACTGTCAGCTACCCCCCCACTTTCATGTGGCAGTGTTGTTTGCTATGCACACCGGAAAGGTTGTGTTAATATGGTTTCATGTTTGACGAGGAGGATCATTATGAATTTTCCTAAATTGCACTTTGCTGTGCAGGTCCACCATGAGCCGAGTTCAGAGAGCGCACCTCCTGTGGGCGCCAAGCCCGCAGAAAGCAGGGAGACAAGCAATAACTTGCGCGTAGGTGAGCGCCACGTGTCGGGCTTCTGGACACGAAAGATGCGAGTGCTCAAGTCCAAAGCGCTCAAGATGAATCGCGAGACACGTGGCTTTGCGCCAATCCTTGTGCTCTGTATGTGCACCTTAAATTGGGCAGTGGCAAGCACCTTCTCTGAAAACGGAGCCAACTCTGGTCCAGATGGCTCCGAGTGTACGGACCAGCCCACGGAGGGCTATTTTTGCATTTGCCCGCGGGAAACAGTGTGTGCAACGGAGTGGCATGAGGTGATCTTTCTCGTGCTGTCCCGGTGCAGCGCTTATTTCGATTATCCGCTGTACATACTCCTCTTCCTCACTAAGTGCCACAATCTCCGTGGCGCCCTATACCGCACCCACCTCAGCGAGTGGCTGCCGTTGGAAGACATGCACCATCTCCACACCATTGCAGGCGCCGTGGTCAGTGTTGAGGTCGTCTGGCACTCCTTTTGGCACCTGCTGCGATGGGGTGTCGGCGGTGACATTAGCTTCGTATGGAGTCATGTAACTGGCCGCAGCGGCTTGGTGTCCCTACTTCTTACACCGCTCATAGCTTGGCCAATGATGTTCCGCAGAGCCCGCCGCTCTATCCCATTTGGCTACCGCACGGCTCTGCATTACCTCAGCGTTGTGTGGGGCATCTCGATCTGCTTCCACGCACCCAAGATGCACATCGCGTACATAATGGGGTGTGCCATCGGCTGCTATGCGCTCGATTGGACGGTGGGTTATTTCACGGCTATCCACTTCTGCCCGAGCTTGCAGATGACTGTCCTCGGCGCAACAGCGGTTGAGATTGCGTTTGAGCACCCTCCTGGGTTCATCAACCACGGCGGGGGCTATGTCTACATCTGCTTGCCATGGCTCGCCCGTTCCGAGTGGCATGCTTTCAGCCTCTACAAACACCCGACCAAAGAGAACTGCTCTAGCGTGTGCATCGCTCGTCTAGGCGACAGGAGCAAGGATTTGCATGCAGCCCTGGTCAGACCCGCAGCGCATCCTGGCTGGATCTACGGCCCATTCCCCTCGCCCTTTAGCGGCGCCACGTCACGCCCGAATCTGATGGCTGTTGCGAGTGGAATCGGTGTAACCCCGACGTTGGGCATCATATCAGAACTTGCTGAGACGCACAACGTGAATGTTGTGTGGATGTGCCGTGACCACGACCTCATCGAATACTTCATCCGATCGGTCCAGTTTGATAACGATGCGTGGTCCATCATCTTCTACACCGGCAAGATCCCACTCCTTTTGGACGAAGATCACTTCCTCAGAAATCCACGCTTGCTGATCGTCGAAGGCCGTCCTGCGCTCCGAGAAGACATCCTAAGCATCATGGCAGCCGTTGAGAATGATTCCCTTTTGCCGAAGACACTGCTTGATCGTGCAGCTACAATGTATGACAAAATATTCGGACGCAGCATCGCCGAACACCTGCGGGTGGTGCTTGAACGCGCCACCACAACCTACAGCATTGATGATCTGTATGATTTAGGCGTGGAATATTCCTTTGAGGGCTGGAGAAGCACATGCGCAAGCGGCCTCGATGGTATCGTGCCCTTGCAATACGAAGGCACGCCTGAAATTGATGGGGAACAAAAGCTTGCGCGTCTATGCGCTGAGGGTGTCACAATCCAGGGCTTTGAGTGCCTCCTGAATGAGCTTGAAACAGTCAGTGGCATAAGGTCAAGAACCGAGATATACCAAAGTGCAATGTTGCCATTTTTTGAGCAGATTGGTAAGAATAGCAATGGGGCACTTGAATTTGAGGAATTCGAAGCTGCGGTGAATACCCTGAAGGGTGTCGTGCAAGACAAAGAGGTGAACTCTCATGAAGTTGACAGTCCCAAGGTACTAGAAAGAAAACCGTCGATGGCAAGGATGGTGATGCAAAAGCAGCAAGAAGCTGGTCATTACTTCAAAGATTGGGGCATCATGTATTGTGGTGGTGCCGCACCAGTGGTGGCGACATTGAAGCAAATGCAGCATGACCTTGGCGTGTCTGTCGAGATTGAATCCTTTGACTGGTAACTGCTTGCACACAACGTTTATGCATCCTCATTGTGGATTTCGAATTTCTCCATCGTATTCACTTAGTATATGAAATATCTGGAGGTCCACAGCGTTGTATAAAGCTGTCATGGGCCATGTTTTCAAAACCGCTCCTCTACCCAAATGTGCAGGGTGTGTCCCAATATTGCTATCTCTTGTGGATGTAGAAGAATGTGGCGACGGCCAAACCTTGCCCAATGTGGGCTTGATGATGCGGGTGTCGGTCTAACCCACCAGAGAAACGGCGATGTTTATGTAAAGTTGTCACAGTGATGAAAGACATATCGGGATCATTGTTATTACTTGCTATTCGCAATGTGTCAAAAACAAATATATTTGATTCCTCGGGTTCGAGAGTCCAAATGCTGGCAGACATTGCACAACATTTGCACCGAAGTGTCGCCCAGGACAAATCCTGGTACGTCAGATTTCAAACACTCGGCACGGGAAACTGGGTCGAAGCAGTTTGAAGAGCGCCAACTGAGCAATGAGTTGAACGTGGAGTGTACTGCTGCGCTGGTTGTCGCCAGTCTCTGAGTCGCTGATGAGGCTGCTCGCCTGTGACTGGCCTGTCGTGTGGGCAGAGAGCGAACGAGTAATGGATCGCTTCCCTCCAAGTGGGCTCTGGCCTCCGCTAGTTTCTTCTGGGTGGGTTCGAGTACCAAAAGCGGGGATGCCCTCGCAGCAGTGGGTGCTAGATATATAGATAATTCATCGGCAGTGATGTCCCCCTGTTCCTTGCGGGCGATCGAGTAGTTCATGAGCACGTCAGGAAAAGGTCGGAAGCGTTCAGTGCACGTGAGGTGGCTACTAATGCCCCGTACAAACGCATAGTTTCCCATTTCAAGAAGCTCGTCCAGGCGGTCTCTCTAAATCAAAGCAGTGTTCACAAACGCACAAAACTCTTTATCTGAGCGTCGCAGGTGATAGCTTGACAGTAAGGGGGACAGCTGTTGAAAAAAACCAACTTTTTTTCCGCAGACGGTACTGAGTGCGGTGCACCATGTGTGAATAAGGTTTACTGATAACACAGATTTCCTGGCCATGCATGCAATAAGTCCCAGGATTCAGATGCTCTCGCAGCTTTTCAAAGCCCCTCTCCTCACCAGAGCAGAGCATCCTGGGCAGCCCACGGATGAGTCATGCAACCGCAGCCAGCGAATCCATTAGACATCGGTCGAAATCTGGATTACAGTGTCATGGGTGAACAAAACAATCCGGCAGTCAATCTGATCCGACCAGATCAGGCGGAATACATAACGCCTGTCATTTCCCCACATTAAAGCTCTTGCCTCTATCACTGCCTCTCGTCATTATTTGTAATCACTGCCAACTATACCCGCGTTGCCTATTCAAGGCGCACCACTTGCCATAGTCTCGCCGGTGTGCGTGGGCACTGGCAACGACTTGCCGGTGTATGCTGGCACAGTCACGACTTGGTCGTGCACGTGGGCAATGTTTGAGACTCATTGATGACGCTGACAACGATTTGTTGATGTGTGTGGACGATGACAAAGACTCATTGATGTGTGTCGGCACTGTCATGCACTGGACGATATACGTGGGTAATGACATGACTCGGGTATCTGCACTGTCAGCAAGTTATCAATGCGCCTGCATACTCCCAGAGACCACGGTCCCCGTGCACGCTTACCTACTTCCGGATGTGCCTTTACACTCTCGGTGACTCGCCGATGTGCGTGTGCACTGTGCGAGAATTTAGGTGCCCGCATGTTTTTATTTTTTAACATGGGGTGTCCATCCTGTGTGGTTTGACTGCATTCATGGCATAACCATGACCAGCAGGTCCCATCCATCGACCGTGAGCCACTGGGGGGCATGCCAGCAGTGTCCGCTCACTCCGTAACCCTGGGACCGATAATTGTTGGGCGATGATCGGTCGCATCGCATCATCTTTCCATGCTGCTTTGCATCTGGGTTGGGAATATGTATGAGATGGTGGTATCTTGTCACGGCCCCGCCCTGCTCCTGAATTTGCTTCTTACATCCACTGGGATGATGGTGGGCTGGCTTTTGTTGCCTGATCTCATGCCATTCAGCGTGCACTGTCAGCTACCCCCCCACTTTCATGTGGCAGTGTTGTTTGCTATGCACACCGGAAAGGTTGTGTTAATATGGTTTCATGTTTGACGAGGAGGATCATTATGAATTTTCCTAAATTGCACTTTGCTGTGCAGGTCCACCATGAGCCGAGTTCAGAGAGCGCACCTCCTGTGGGCGCCAAGCCCGCAGAAAGCAGGGAGACAAGCAATAACTTGCGCGTAGGTGAGCGCCACGTGTCGGGCTTCTGGACACGAAAGATGCGAGTGCTCAAGTCCAAAGCGCTCAAGATGAATCGCGAGACACGTGGCTTTGCGCCAATCCTTGTGCTCTGTATGTGCACCTTAAATTGGGCAGTGGCAAGCACCTTCTCTGAAAACGGAGCCAACTCTGGTCCAGATGGCTCCGAGTGTACGGACCAGCCCACGGAGGGCTATTTTTGCATTTGCCCGCGGGAAACAGTGTGTGCAACGGAGTGGCATGAGGTGATCTTTCTCGTGCTGTCCCGGTGCAGCGCTTATTTCGATTATCCGCTGTACATACTCCTCTTCCTCACTAAGTGCCACAATCTCCGTGGCGCCCTATACCGCACCCACCTCAGCGAGTGGCTGCCGTTGGAAGACATGCACCATCTCCACACCATTGCAGGCGCCGTGGTCAGTGTTGAGGTCGTCTGGCACTCCTTTTGGCACCTGCTGCGATGGGGTGTCGGCGGTGACATTAGCTTCGTATGGAGTCATGTAACTGGCCGCAGCGGCTTGGTGTCCCTACTTCTTACACCGCTCATAGCTTGGCCAATGATGTTCCGCAGAGCCCGCCGCTCTATCCCATTTGGCTACCGCACGGCTCTGCATTACCTCAGCGTTGTGTGGGGCATCTCGATCTGCTTCCACGCACCCAAGATGCACATCGCGTACATAATGGGGTGTGCCATCGGCTGCTATGCGCTCGATTGGACGGTGGGTTATTTCACGGCTATCCACTTCTGCCCGAGCTTGCAGATGACTGTCCTCGGCGCAACAGCGGTTGAGATTGCGTTTGAGCACCCTCCTGGGTTCATCAACCACGGCGGGGGCTATGTCTACATCTGCTTGCCATGGCTCGCCCGTTCCGAGTGGCATGCTTTCAGCCTCTACAAACACCCGACCAAAGAGAACTGCTCTAGCGTGTGCATCGCTCGTCTAGGCGACTGGAGCAAGGATTTGCATGCAGCCCTGGTCAGACCCGCAGCGCATCCTGGCTGGATCTACGGCCCATTCCCCTCGCCCTTTAGCGGCGCCACGTCACGCCCGAATCTGATGGCTGTTGCGAGTGGAATCGGTGTAACCCCGACGTTGGGCATCATATCAGAACTTGCTGAGACGCACAACGTGAATGTTGTGTGGATGTGCCGTGACCACGACCTCATCGAATACTTCATCCGATCGGTCCAGTTTGATAACGATGCGTGGTCCATCATCTTCTACACCGGCAAGATCCCACTCCTTTTGGACGAAGATCACTTCCTCAGAAATCCACGCTTGCTGATCGTCGAAGGCCGTCCTGCGCTCCGAGAAGACATCCTAAGCATCATGGCAGCCGTTGAGAATGATTCCCTTTTGCCGAAGACACTGCTTGATCGTGCAGCTACAATGTATGACAAAATATTCGGACGCAGCATCGCCGAACACCTGCGGGTGGTGCTTGAACGCGCCACCACAACCTACAGCATTGATGATCTGTATGATTTAGGCGTGGAATATTCCTTTGAGGGCTGGAGAAGCACATGCGCAAGCGGCCTCGATGGTATCGTGCCCTTGCAATACGAAGGCACGCCTGAAATTGATGGGGAACAAAAGCTTGCGCGTCTATGCGCTGAGGGTGTCACAATCCAGGGCTTTGAGTGCCTCCTGAATGAGCTTGAAACAGTCAGTGGCATAAGGTCAAGAACCGAGATATACCAAAGTGCAATGTTGCCATTTTTTGAGCAGATTGGTAAGAATAGCAATGGGGCACTTGAATTTGAGGAATTCGAAGCTGCGGTGAATACCCTGAAGGGTGTCGTGCAAGAAAAAGAGGTGAACTCTCATGAAGTTGACAGTCCCAAGGTACTAGAAAGAAAACCGTCGATGGCAAGGATGGTGATGCAAAAGCAGCAAGAAGCTGGTCATTACTTCAAAGATTGGGGCATCATGTATTGTGGTGGCGCCGCACCAGTGGTGGCGACATTGAAGCAAATGCAGCATGACCTTGGCGTGTCTGTCGAGATTGAATCCTTTGACTGGTAACTGCTTGCACACAACGTTTATGCA
This sequence comes from Cymbomonas tetramitiformis, assembly GCA_001247695.2. Lineage (NCBI taxonomy): Eukaryota > Viridiplantae > Chlorophyta > Pyramimonadophyceae > Pyramimonadales > Pyramimonadaceae > Cymbomonas > Cymbomonas tetramitiformis. The sequence continues at coordinate 11,856 of LGRX02034508.1, read as the reverse complement.
TCCTCATTGTGGATTTCGAATTTCTCCATCGTATTCACTTAGTATATGAAATATCTGGAGGTCCACAGCGTTGTATAAAGCTGTCATGGGCCATGTTTTCAAAACCGCTCCTCTACCCAAATGTGCAGGGTGTGTCCCAATATTGCTATCTCTTGTGGATGTAGAAGAATGTGGCGACGGCCAAACCTTGCCCAATGTGGGCTTGATGATGCGGGTGTCGGTCTAACCCACCAGAGAAACGGCGATGTTTATGTAAATTTGTCACAGTGATGAAAGACATATCGGGATCATTGTTATAACTTGCTATTCGCAATATGTCAAAAACAAATATATTTGATACCTCGGTTTCGAGAGTCCAAATGCTGGCAGACATTGCACAACATTTGCACCGAAGTGTCGCCCAGGACAAATCCTGGTACGTCATATTTCAAACACTCGGGAATAGCGGTTCAGAGAGACGACCACCGGCTTGCTGGAATGTCAAGATCGTGCATCCCCGGACTCGAATATGCTGAATTCCCCAATCATACACACACACACTTACACTTCAAGATGGGATCGTCTAGATTTTTAAGATTTATAAAAGAAAATCGGTGCATGATGCGATCCACATACAGTTTCACGTTTTTTGGTTTTTGTCCATGAAGACCGGCGCGCGTGTGCATAAAATATTCCTTCGATTCACAGTCATTTCTCACGTTCGACCGGTCGAATGCCGATATTTATACGATCGTGGGGCGGCTGGGTTGACAGAGGGCGAGTGGGAATGGCGAGATGGGGTCGTGGGTGGTAAAATACATCCATTGGGATGTGTTTGACTTTGTATTAACGCCATGGGTCGATTGGCATCGAACTTCGCCCGAGATGGTGGGGTGCACTCAGGGGGTGGCCACATGGGGGTGTCAGATTTAAGCCTGAGCGCTGAGTGGGTGGGTGGCGTGGGGCGGCTGGGTTGAGGGCGAGTGGGAATGGCGAGATGGGGTCGTGGAACGTGGATGGTAAAATACATCCATTGGTATGTGTTTGACTTTGTATTAACGTCATGGGTCGATTGGCATCGAACTTCGCCCGAGATGGTGGGGTGCACTCAGGGGGTGGCCACATGGGGGTGTCAGATTTAAGCCTGAGCGCTGAGTGGGTGGGTGGCGTGGGGCGGCTGGGTTGAGGGCGAGTGGGAATGGCGAGATGGGGTCGTGGGTGGTAAAATACATCCATTGGGATGTGTTTGACTTTGTATTAACGCCATGGGTCGGTTGGCATCGAACTTCGCCCGAGATGGTGGGGTGCACTCAGGGGGTGGCCACAGGGGGTGTCCGATTTAAGGCTGGGGGCTGAGTGTGAGGGTGGCGTGGGGCGGCTGGCTTATGGGTGAGTGGGAATGGTGAGATGGGGTCGTGGGTGGTAAAATACATCCATCGGGATGTGTTTGACTTTGTACTAACGCCATGGGTCGGTTGGCATCGAACTTCGCCAGAGATGGTGGGGTGCACTCAGGGGGTGGCCACAAGGGGTGTCCGATTTAAGGCTGAGCGCTGAGCGTTGAGGGCATCCTATTTCCGGGGGAATAGAAAAACGAGATTCGGGAATAAAATCGATCATTGATTTTGGGGGAATGGTGATTACGGCATAACGTAATACATACCGTGCACGAAGAGTTGTGTCGCTCTGTGTCACTGGTGAACTGGTGATGGTGGGAGTCGGAATCCGACTTCCACAAGTAAATCGAAGTACAAGTAGCTTGTCACGGACTCGTCAACTCTGACCGGGTGCTGTTAAAGGGTGTGAACGAACCGCTGTCGAGGGGAAACAGTGCCGTTTCTTAGTCATTAAGTATGGAAATGCAAGTCATGGCTTGCCCGCCCCAACTTTATTGCGCTACTGCAGGCACACCCCCTTGTGATTTTAATCACATTATCTGGAGTACAATTTTTTTGACGTGCGTGAGGAATATACATGTGTTCACAAGGCGAATACTGTTTTTTAGCTATTGATCGACCCCATTTCCCCGGTTTCAATTCGCACTGTTAATTCACACTGTTAACGCACTGAATTTTCTAAATCCGTTCAAGCATTTCTGGGAATTGCCATGAATCAGGACCTAATTTATATAGGGGTACGTGAACGTACAGGTGGAGAAATGTTTTTTGTCCAAAATCGATTGTGGTTGCGAGTGGTTTATATGGTTGTTCGTTGTAGGATTTCTGACTTACACTTTTGTGGCATTGAATTGCATTGCATTATCGCATGGCATGGCACGGCCGCATGGCATGGCATATGGCTGGCACGAATTTTACCAAAGGTAATACTAGGTATAGGTATTACCAGTATTTTACCAAGTATTACTTTGCCCCAAAAAGTCCTTACCCTAGTGCAGGGGGGTATTACCGCACGTTACCAAAAAGTTTTACCATCGGTAATACCGGGTATGGGTATTACCGGGTATTACCCCCGTATTACCATCGATTTTACCCATTTTACCATGGGGAAAAAATCAAATCGACGGCTTCTCAGCCGTCACGCCAGGACGATTTCCAACATCCCCATTCCGTGAGAGGGTGAGACGTGCTCGAAGTCTAAACAGTTCACAACGCGAGTACATCCCTGCGTGGCAACACGAGAGATATCCGTCATGGATTCGCCCTTCTTAGGACACTCTGACCGTCCTCCATGCCAAAATACCAAAATTTACCATTGGCAATACCGGGTAAGGGTATTACCAATCCCGAAAATCGGGGCGGCTGTCTGTACTTTCTGAGAAGTAGTTTTTGTTCGTTTCGGTGGCGACGACATTCGAATTTGGTCTAGCCACCTTCATAGATCGATTGCGCATACATCAAAGCCTCTAGGAGCACATTTGTACGGCAGGTGACGGCACCCGAGAGTGCAGCATGTAACCAATCCCCAAAATCGGGGCGGCTGTCTGTACTTTCTGGAAAGTAGTTTTTGTTCGTTTTGGTGGCGACAACATTCGAATTTGGTCTAGCCACCTTCTTAGATCGATTGCGCATACATCAAAGCCTCTAGGAGCACACATGTACGGCTCCCAATAATAATGTGTGCGTGATGCCCCATGATCGTTTTAATTATTGCCAAAAATCCCAGAATAGTATTACCTCGGTAATACCACTCAAAGTATTACCGGTATTTTACCCGGTATTACCAAGGGCCAAAATCCTTTGATAAAGCTGCGAAGGTTAAAATTTGTTAAAGCCGTTTGCAGTGGGGGATACCATGGGGCATGCCCGCCGCAGCGGCGGGCATGCCCCAATCGTACGAACTGTAGCGCAGAGAGTCGAGTTTGAGGGATTTAACAATAAAAGTCGAGGCACCATCGAATCTAGGGAGCGGTCGTTTGGACTTCGCCAGAAATCGCCGGCGACACGAGCGTGGCAACGCTTGTGTCACGCCTTGATGAGGTCAGGTCGCGATTTCAGGTCACCATGACGCGATCAGGCCATGACATCCTTCCCACCTGGTGTTGGATAGGCTTTATCGAAAATGCGAGGTGAGGCGAACGGTTTGGGCGACGGCTGTGGTCGTGGCGGGTCGTCGAGGAGCGGCGGGGAAACAGCAAATTATACGAGGTCGTGTGGGACTAATGGATCCGATCAATGCCGAACGGCGTACCGGAGACCAGAAACAACAAAATCCAGCCCAACGATACTGCACGTAGAGTAAAAAAAATGCCAATAACTCGCGTCCCACTTACGTCCAATCAACCGCGCGTCTGTAACTGAGCCATACCGCCCGTACCATAAGCCTCGTCGACGCGGGTCCCTCACCCCATCCCAAGCGTCGGCGTTTAACCAATCATGGCTAGTGTCGCAGTGTAAAATTAAGAGTGCGTGGGACCAAACCTGCTGAATGTATCAGCTAGACTGCATATTCGGTTTCGTGATAATCAGAATAGATAACTAAAAGAAGTCTACTTCCCGTTATATGTTCGGGGTCTATGGTTCCGGGACCGGGGACAGTCATACACCCTAACTATAGGAATGACTTCCTGAGACAGTCGGGGCGTCACTTCCAGCATGATTCTTGATTGACGATAGCCCCTGATCGTGATGAGCCGCATGAATTCATGAATATCGAATTCGCGGCCGTGAATTTTGAATTCGCGGTCGTGAATCTTAAATGCCATACCATATAACGGCACATTGATATTGCATATTCATATTGGATATTCGTCATAATGTGACATGACATGACACGACGCGACGTTCGTGACCGTCACCGTCGCGTGTCACCAACTTTCTTTCTGGGAGCTTTCGTTTGCGGGCTTCACCCATATTGATATTCCCCAGTGTCGAGTGTCAGTGTGACCACTAGCACTAGGACTACGGGAAATCGTTTTTGTGTATACATCTTTTTCCAGTCCATACAGGCGACGTTCATGACAGTGTCACCAACTTTCGTTCTGGGAGCTTTGCGGACTGCGTCTCATGTCGCATTTTAGGATATAAAAACCTGGCGACCACGTACTGAAACGAAAGTGGGACAATCTTCCTCATGTGATCTTCTTCCGGCGATCTTCCTGCAATTAAAGGCCGCATGGGCCCTCCGTCGGAGACGGGAGGGTATATATATTTATATATATATATATATATATATCATATAATTTTCTTTTTCTTTTTCTTTTAAATAATTTGCCTACCTGATATCACAACCCGAACGTGGCGTAGTGGTGCTGCGCTAGGGCTACATCCAGGAGGTAAGGCGTTCGAGCCTCGTCGGTGGTGAAACCTGCAATATTTTACCCAAAGAGTAAGCGTACTCGTACTGGGTACAGTGCCTCTTGAACGCAATAATAAAGTAAATGCATGTAGCAAGATATTAGTAAAGACATTTTCTTATTATCATAAAGAGGAACTTAGAATTACGATATAGATCAATTTCTAAGTGTGAGAAAATGTGAATAAGATCTATCTAAGTTTGCAGATGTGTACCTGCGTGTCACAAAGTGGAACTTAAAATTACTATATACATCATTCTCATGACGCTAAGTGATGAATCGCAATGGAAACAATTGGAGATTGATTCTAACTTTTCAGAAATCTACATAAGTTCACATATCAGTCTACATAAGTTCATACTTGTCACAAACAGGAACTTAGAATTTACTATATACACCATTCTCTAATAATGACAACATATAATCACTAATAGATAACTAGCTTGCGAGCTGGGGAGCGAGCAATGCAAGGCGAGCATGGGTTGCAGGTGAGTGGCATTGTGTGAAAACAACAATCATATAGATTGTAGCCAAGTATCGTGGTGTCGGCTTATGCAGATCTGCCATAGATAACCGTAGGTACTCACTACATGGGAGGCATTCCGAAATACTGGGAAATCCTGGCAGAATACAGAAGATACTTAAGGAATACAGTTGTATTTAATAAGGATACTCCCCCTCTACACGCTTCCCATGTAGTACCATTCTTGACGACATTGAACTCTTATCTTACATACTCAACATGGTTAGATCAAGTACTTATGAAACGTGTGTTTCGACATCGTCGATCACGACAGTCGTTTTTTCTCATCATGATATCCGGAAAGAAGATGGGTAGCACATTATAGCACCTACCTCATAACGCTCACAGGCGATCCTTAGACGGTGGCACAGGAAATCGTTTACGGTAGCAGGCCGCATGCATGCGATTTGAATCGATGCATCACGAACGAGCCGGGATACGGTCTGTACACACATACCGAATTGAAATCCGTTACAACAGATGAGCATGCTTAAAAAGATGATGGCAACAATTGGAATTTCTTAGGAGGTTTATATGTTCCAGTGGCACCTCATATATCTACGGTGCAGCGAAGTTGCCGCAAACCCTGGGGCTTGGGGGGAAGTGTTAGCATCTACTCGCACTTGTAGATGCTTCAAGCTTCAAAATCTATACGGAAAGGGGGTTAGGCAGGTCTGGAGTTGCGTCCGGGATAATGGGAGTCATACGTGCGATTTCCGAATTCCCTGCATAAATGCAAATTCGTTCACGCTATGAAGAGCTTGAAGGAGGGCTCACAATCGGATACCCATTGTTACGAATGCTACATATCAAGTCGGCATACGGACTAGCTTTGGTTAATTAAGATAGAATACGCTGGCAATGCAGAAGGATGCAATCGATTTCACATCAATGCATGAGTGAAGCCTCCAGATGAAAGTGGCATAACGAAGGCAAGAGTATGCCTCAAATCCTCTCTAGCCTAAAATAGCGCGCACACTGAAAGTGTGTGTCGCATCCACATATGCCATATGCAATTCAAGGGGTTGGCACTGCTGATTGTGGATTGGATCCACCGCGGCGGTATCCAACCGGGGTCTGAACATGATCTTCTAATCCCCCTCAGTTCATCTCGTAATTCACTACTTGCTCGGGAGACACGCGGCCATCATTGCCCTCAGCATGGTATTGTACAGTAATGTCCAGATTCCGCAAATGTATTCCCTGCAAAGCCATCCGCATCACCCCAGGGCACACCCTCATCCCCTCCATCTGAATCACCCCAGGGCACACCCTCATCCCCTCCAGCCGCATCACCCCAGGGCACACCCTCATCCCCTCCATCTCCTCCCATGCCCAAAGCCGTCCATTCAAAGTCTCCTGGAGCTCATCATACGTCGGCTCCATGAAGCAGGCCCCGAGCCACGCAGGTCGAACGCATTCCTTGGACGCGGCGATGAGTGTCGCTCAAGCGGATCGTGTGGCGACACAAGCCACCTCACCATCAGGATGAGAAGGGACGTAATTTGCGACACGTGGACCAGTGGGTCCTCGGAACGACAACCTCACCACCAGATACAGTGGTGCCTGTTCCATCCTCCCATCCGCTTACCTCCCCGTCCTTTGAGCAGTGCCATCGCCCTCCCGCAAACCACCACGTGTACCACGGAAGCAGCAAATGTAAGGATAGACACGATACCTGCGCGTAGGTGATGGTGCCTGAGATGCAGGCTGCTGGGCATGCCTTACTCCCTACCTCCCCTGCGAGGGGTGCATCTGTGGACTTTCCGTGGCTTGCAAGATACAGTGGTGCCTGTTCCGTCCTCCCATCCGCTCACCACCCCATCCTTTGAGCAGTACCATCGCCCTCCCGCAAAAAGCATTCGAGAAGTTTCCACAACCGACTCCATGCGCACTACCACAGCAAGTCCCAGCATTGGTCTAAGAGTAGACACCCCAGCACAAAGCTCGTGCCATCACTGCATGCACATCTCGCACACGCATGAGGGATTCTTCTTTTCTCACCAACCAGAATCGATCCTTCTCCGGCCAGGTTAGCCATGCATCAGAGAAGCCTGCGTCACGAGTGCTCATGTCTTCCAGCGGAGGGCATCAGAGAAGCGTGCGTCACGAGTGCTCATGTCTTCCAGCGGAGGGCATCAGAGAAGCCTGCGTCACGAGTGCTCATGTCTTCCAGCGGAGGCATCAGAAGCCTGCGTCCACGGTGCTCATGTCTTCCAGCGGAGGGCATCAGAGAAGCCTGCGTCACGAGTGCTCATGTCTTCCAGCGGAGGGCATCAGAGAAAGCCTGCGTCACGGTGCTCACGTCTTCCAGCGGAGGGCATCAGAGAAGCCTGCGTCACGAGTGCTCATGTCTTCCAGCGGAGGGCATCAGAGAAGCCTGCGTCACGAGTGCTCACGTCTTCCAGCAGAGGGCATCAGAGAAGCCTGCGTCACGAGTGCTCACGTCTTCCAGCGGAGGGCATCAGAGAAGCCTGCGTCACGAGTGCTCATGTCTTCCAGCGGAGGGCATCCAGGGCATGCCCGAGGCATGGTGCACCCCTCCGTCACCCCTAAGCAAAAAGAACTCCGCGCTTCAGGCGCACTCGCCGGCACTCTGCGCTTCAGGCGCACTTGCCGGCACCCCGCGCTTCAGGCGCACACGCCGGCACCCCGCAGCGGATGGAGTCTGCGCATCGCATTGTACCGGCTTCCTGGCGATGCCAATGCCTCTCCGCCCACTGATTCCGATAACTCTCGGGAAGTCACCTTGAGGTGCAGCAGTGTTTGCATCCAGTGTGTCGGCTGACAGTGCGGGCTGGTGGTCAACATCACAGGGTGCTCTGCGCACGCCTGCATTGGTGCGACAGAAGCGCCTCATCAGCACTGCCATGGAATATAGCCACCCCCTTGGGTGGCGATTGCCGGGCTGTTTACAACTCCCTCTCTTATACGAGGAAGCCATGCATGCGCTTCCAACTTGGGCCAACTGCCGCGCTTGCGCGAGAGGTTCCCGTGTCCCTTGCTGCGCAGCGCGTTCTGGCACTGCTCCACCTTCGATTTGGGAAATACCATTTGCTTCCCTGCCGGCTTCGCAACAGGGCGTGTTGCAATTACAACCCGTCCCCCCAAAGAAGGTGACGTGGCATGCCAGATCGGTTGGCCCCCAAGCTCTAATACACGTGGCAACTGTAGTCGAGGACTGCTCTGATGTGGGGGGTGATAAGTCCAACGCCCGGTCTGTATTGGGATTAAAAGCTGGCGGGGAGCCGTGTTGGGATTAAAAGCTGGCGGGGAGCTGTATTGGGATTAAAAGCAGGCGGGGAGCCGTATTGGGATTAAAAGCTGGCGGGGAGCCGTATTGGGATTAAAGCTGGCGGGAAGCAGTATTGGGAATAAAAGCTGGCGGGGAGCCGTATTGGGATTAAAGCTGGCGGGGAGCCGTGTGGGATTAAAAGCTGGCGGGGAGCCGTATTGGGATTAAAAGCTGGCGGGGAACGTATTGGGATTGAAAGCTGGGGAGCCGTATTGGGATTAAAGCTGGCGGGAGCCGTATTGGGATTAAAAGCTGCCGGGGAGCCGTATTGGGATTAAAAGCTGGCGGGGAGCCGTATTGGGATTAAAGCGGCGGGAGCCGTATTGGGATTAAAAGCTGAGGCGGGGCGTGTGGGATTAAAAGTTGGCGGGAGCCCGTATTGGGATTAAAGCTGCCGGGGAGCCGTATTGGGAATAAAAGCTGGCGGGGAGCTGTATTGGGAATAAAAGCTGGCGGGGAGCTGTATTGGGATTAAAAGCTGGTGGGGAGCCAGCGGGATGCCCTGTGCGAGACATGCTCAGAGAGAACGAGGCAGATCCTCTGAGGGGGTGCATCACCTCAGCCGTGAACCCCGAATCAAACCATAAAACAAGCGCATGACATTCCACTGGCTCGGCCTCCGAGTCTGTGGCCTTCCCCGTCTCACCCCTTTGCCTCAGCGTGGAGCTGTCAGTCCGCGGGCTCTTGGCCCCCACAAAGCACAGGCTGCCTGCTTCGGCCTCCGGGCATCCACAGTGGCCAGAGGCGTATGTCGGCTGCTTGTGGGTACTAATCTAAATATAGGGTAGCCGGGCACGGTGGCATAATCCTAAAAAGAATTCCACCGCGGGCGGGCGGCAACGATGGAAGAGCAAAAACAAAGATTTATCAATCGGGGAAGTCGGGATGCTGTCTCCTCACCAGCCAGGACGCATGCCCTTTGCAGGCGCCCTGCCAGCGTTTCAGGGTTGGGGACAGGCGTGCATGGTGGGGGGGGATAGTCGAAGGCAGCAGAGGGAAGCGTCAGGGCTTACCGGGGGAGTCCACGGGCTTGTGGCGCAGAGTGAAGCTGGAGGTGAAGTTGGTGTCCGACACGCTCATTGTCATCAGGTCGAAGTGCTTGATCATGGCCGAATCTGTCACCACACTTTCGCCGCGCACTGCGCCGCCTCCCACCATCGCCAGCCCCCTCTTCACTCCTGAACATCCGAGAGGCCGCAGGGACCCGCGCACATCCGAGAGGCGCGCAGGGACCCGCGCGGAACATCCGAGAGGCGCGCAGGGACCCGCGCGGAACATCCGAGAGGCGCGCAGGGACCCGCGCGGAACATCCGAGAGGCGCGCAGGGACCCGCGCGGAACATCCGAGAGGCGCGCAGGGACCCGCGCGGAACATCCAAGAGGCGCGCAGGGACCCGCGCGGAACATCCGAGAGGTGCGCAGGGACCCGCGCGGAACATCCGAGAGGCGCGCAGGGACCCGCGCGGAACATCCAAGAGGCGCGCAGGGACCCGCGCGGAACATCCTGCGACGTGACGCACGAGGGCCCGAGGGCGCCCGCACCTTCACCGACGATGGCCTGCTTGAGTCCACGGTCATGCAGGGTCTGCCCCACCACCGACATGTCGAATCCATACACCTCTTCCCAGAATGACGTGCTAGTCCCCGTCTGCGCCACATCAGTTTGCCCCCACCACCGCACCCGGATCCCAGGAGGTTCAATCCTGCGGACTCTCTCAGCTTCTCAGAGATCATACGACCAGGGATGTCTGGAAGAGGCAGAGTGGCTAAAAGGGTTTAGGGTTTCACGAATCCCAGGGTCCCTGGTATTCCGCGCTTATCCGCGCGTCCACGGCTCTCCCCGCGTGCCTTGCAGACAGCAGCAAGCATACGGCGCGCAGCTGAAGAAATGATTGGCCGCTTTCAGCCAGAGGGTGACCACCAGGCTCGGGCAGGAAGAGATCAGTCGGGTCGGCCCAGGAGAAGATGGTGAAAAACAGGGATGGGCGAGGGGTGGGTGTGATGGGAAGCCGCCGCCGACAGACTCTCGTCAGCGCAGGGGGCCGGGGGCAGGGCACCTTGTCGACAGCTGCCATGTAGATTGTGGAGGTGTTGGGGAGAAGCACACCCCCTGGACGGAGGCACTTGTCTCGCGCGTATAGCACCGTGTTCAGCATGCACTCGTACAGCAGAGCGTATCCCATCCACTCACTCACGATCACATCTACCTGCCGCCGTCTCCTTCCCAACCTGCTGCAATCACTCCTCTTTCGCAGCATTTCGCTCGCCCTAAAGGCACGTCACCTGACCCTGCAGTCACCAAGCAAATCCGCGGAATGGCCAGCATACTAGCCCCCAAACAGACCCACTCGCCACCTGTCACGAGAAGAACCTCGAGGGCCATACCGAAGAGGAGGATGCCCCGTGGCGACCGAATCTGCAGTGGCAATGAACCCACACCAGGAAGGCAGAGCCCCCACCTGTGTGGGCAGCTCTGCAGTCTCCTCCACTTTGCCCTGCAGGATGGTGACACAGCCCGATGCACGATTCTCCCCGTCTTCGGCCGCCTCCGCCAGCAGCCCATTGATCCGCGCATTTGTGCGTGCGATCTGCACAACCCGTCAATCCGACGCCCCATGAGCATTCATGAATTGATCAAGGGCTGTGCGCAATTCATTTCATAGGAGACAGTGAAGTATCCGTCAATACAAAAGGGGGCACACACCCACAAGGATGGGCGACATCGAATTAACGGCATCTCAAAGTGCATGGCAGCCCCATGCAGGATCCGACGTGCATGGCAGCCCATGCAGGATCCGACGTGCATGGCAGCCCCATGCAGGATCTAAAATGTGAGCTCCGTAGGACTAAAGATGCCCCTTGACTAAAGATGCCCGATGTACACTTCCTCAGGAAATATTGGATCAGCGGCTTTCTCCACCCATCTGGATCATGTGACAGAGTGGCCATTGAGTGTGAGGAGGCAAGAATGTGCGCAGGGATGTTGACAGCACAGGGCTTGAGAACGTCGAAGGGTACTCACATCTGCAATGGTAACGCTCCCGTCAATTCCGGTCACCTCTTTTGCTCCCGCCTGTGCCACTCGGACCCCCCTTCCATCTGATCCCCATCAACTCTTCTGCAACCGCCTGCGCCACCTGGACTCCGCCTACATCTGATACCCGTCATGTTGCGACATGCCAGTCGTGTGCACCTGCTGACGTTAACTCCACCCAATACCATCCACGTCCTTCATCCTGCCGGCTCCCCTTTAACCCTCCTCCACTCGCCCGCCTTCTGCTGAGGGCGCATTCCACGTCCTTCATCC
>LGRX02034507.1:0-17570 GCA_001247695.2 Cymbomonas tetramitiformis | reverse complement strand
GGAGGAGGCAAGCGCTGCCAGGCTGACGGCTGCAGCAAACCAGCCCAAGGCAGCACCATGTTCTGCAGTGCCCACGGAGGAGGCAAGCGCTGCCAGGCTGACGGCTGCAGCAAATCAGCCAACGGTAGCACGATTTTCTGCAAGGCACACGGCGGAGGCAAGGGCTGCCAGGCTGACGGCTGCAACAAATCAGCCCAAGGCAGCACCATGTTCTGCATTGCCCACGGAGGAGGCAAGCGCTGCCAGGCTGAAGGCTGCAGCAAATCAGCCATCAGTAGCACCATGTTCTGCAAGGCACACGGCGGAGGCAAGCGCTGCCAGGCTGACGGCTGCAGCAAATCAGCGCGAAGCAGCACCATGTTCTGCATTGCCCACGGAGGAGGCAAGCGCTGCCAGGCTGACGGCTGCAGCAAATCAGCCAAAGGTAGCACCATGTTCTGCGTTGGCCACGGCTGCTAGATGCCTTCATGTGAAGATTCGCCGTTCTGGGGCTGAAGAGGTGTAGCAAAAAAAATCGTATGAATATGAAAGCCATGCACTAATATTTCAGCGTTTGTGCAAAAAGTAGGGTTCCTCGAGTCCACACCGAAACATTTTAACACTTCGATGTACCTCAGGCACTATGGATGCTTTATATCACTTTATTTGAAAGCGAAACTCGGCAAGCCTCTTTGTGTGAAATTAAAGGTTGTTTTATCTACAAGAAATGACGAGATGTTCGGTATACATAACTCCCCATTCGTTTGGTGTATGCTTGCCACTGTCAGTGATGCTTGCAATCTCATGATCGGGCCTCTTCGGAAGCTTGGGGCTGTTTGATAAGACGTCATATGTGACGTCGACTACCTCACACCTCCTGAGCTGTCGCGTCGCATCAAATGAACCATGCCGCTCAAGGGTGAATCCCGGGATGTCTGACCATTTTTTCAAGTGAGAGAAACCTAAATGTTCGAATGCGACATTCTACGAATTTGGAAGGTTGTAGAATTTGCAAATTTGTAAGATTTTTTCGTCGAATATTGTTTGGCTAAAAATGCGGACTGCTTGTGCAATTAATATCCAAGATTTTTCACGTTTAGGGAATTGATCCTGGCATCATGCCTGTGAAACGCGTGCTCTCGTTAATACACATGGCATATCTAGGCCGGCGGGTCGCACATTGGTCGAATACCATCACTGGGCCACATCGTTCATGTTCCACGGGAACGTCCATGACCAAGCAGGCAAGGATAAGTGAATAAATCCGATTAATCGGACGTATGGTATAATTATCGTCCGATTAGTTCAAATGGCCTATCGTACTTATTATTACCGTTCGATAGGTTCGCTCTAAATATTCTTTTCGTTATGCCGATACGTTTGGAATACCTATCATCGTCGTTCGACAAGTTCGCACAACCTGTCGACATCGTTCAATTAGTTCCACGCGAAGCATTCCAGAACAGGACGGGGGCAGTGCCAAGATACGACCACCGACATACACACCTCTAAGCAAATGCAAAGCAGCGTAACCCAACGTATATAGGTCCAAATCAAATATCGCGACATGTCCCGATCTCATCCGACGTCATTCGCGTTCCGGACCTGGCTACGCATCATGAAATCGCTGCATCACCCGTCACGTCTCTGACGCGACGACGACGAGTTCGTACCTTGATCACCTATCGATAGTTTCGTGAGTTGCATTCAGACGTGAATCGGACACCATAGTTCATTAATACACAGATACTATCGAGGAGAGCACCTGTATCAGGTTCCGATAAGTTCCCCGTTACGTTCCATGAAAGTATCGGAACATTTCTGCAATATTTTCAAACTTTCGAACTGTCCAAGAGACCTACGAAAAAGCAAGAATGCAGTCTCGTACAAGGCCACCCGCTCAACAACGTGTTGCTGAATCCAATAATGTCCTTAGGGAAAGGACCACTCATAGTCCAGCGCAAGGACACGTCACGAGTCCTGATGAGAGCAGTGCAAACCGAAGACGGAGTGGGTGTTCAGCCCTCGAAGGTCACAGGCCACTTGGCGACGACGAAGAAGATTACGGTAAGTATTGCATCAATATTGTTCAGTAGTGCTGTAATAAGATGTAGCTCTCGTTTCCGGTCGCAGCAGTCAGTATTAGATAATTTGTGCTGTGTATCGGCAAACCAAGTGTGTACTTTTCGGTCGCGAGTAGAAGTGACTCTTACAAGATGAGAGAGATTCACCCGTCCCGAGAGACCCGATCCGTCGATGACACGATGCCCGATCGACACCCGAGCGTTTGGAGTCATCGAACGCGAATGTTACCCTGTCATGTCGTGATGTCTGTTCGAATAGATTCGCGACACCCAGACGTGGACCTGGATACGTTGTGAACTGGATGTATCTATGTACCGATCACTGCCACACATGCGAGATTGCACATCTGCAGGAGGCTTTAAACGCCTAAATCCGCATAATGACAGGTCCACCCACTGAATGGCACGATATCGGCCGACAAAAGCCACTCCGCCATCATCCCAGTGGATGTGAGAAGTAAATCAAGAGCAGGGCGGGGCCGTGACAAGATACCACCTACTCATACATATTCCCAACCCAGATGCATAACAGCATGGAAACATGATACGATGTGACCGATCATCGCCCAACAATTGTCGGTTGTTGTCAGGTCCCAGGGTTACAGAGTGAGCTGACCCTGCTGGCATGGCCCCCAGTGGCTCACGGTCGATGGATGGGACCCGCGGTTGGTCCATAGTTCTGCCATGAATGCAGTCACACCACCGACAGGTCCACACACCCACATCCACCCACGCATTGATGCAGATTTCCGTTTGTGTGGTCGTGATCCGTCACCAAAGCAAGTCCAATCCCATTCAGGGACCCACAAGTCTATGGGGGAAACAGGCTGTAAGTTATGAAGGGTGATCATAAAATCATCCATCTCTTCGGAAAGTCTTCGATTGGGCTCGACATTGTCTCGATCATGGGGAGTAATCGATGTGCTCAATTATGATGGTGTACATCCCGGGCCCCTGAATGGCTGATTACCTCACCCTAAATACCCTACAGTGGGCACTGATACATCGAAGTTCCATGCTTTTTGTTGCTGCTACGTACAGTGACGCAAACGTCTTGCATAGGCGCCACAGCGCTTACTTTCTTGATGTATATATGAATTCCACCTTCTTCTTCAGCAACTCGAGCAACAACATCGTCCGTGTCACTGTCGCTGAGGCGCATGCCCCGTGTCATACACAGCACACCCACGCGTCACGAGCGCTGCAGCATCCAGCCAGCTTACCAACGAAATCCTCATGCTGATAAGGAGGTAGCAAGCCAGGTTAGCAAGGAAGGGTATGCATCCACGTCATACAAATACTCAGGTATTCAAGGCGTGCCTTAAGGAGCCATATGCTGTCCATGCGCGGACCGGAATGTAATGCATGGCGGTCGCAGATTGCAATATGACGCGCACCGCCGTCATATATAGTGAAACGATATCCTTCAGGGGGGATGTGACGCCATGGGGGGATGTGCCGCCATGAGAGAATGTGCTGGTATCGGCTTAGTTTGGATGGAAGCCTTCCCTTGTGCTGTATGATGATGATGCTGATGACGATAATGACGATGATGCTGATGACGATAATGACGATGACTACGATGATGGGTAACAAGTTCTCATCTGCCACTATTCGCTTCAAAATTCTGACAACTAACAGCAAGTTGTGTACAGGGAAGTAAGGATCACAAATGCGGAGTGCTTTTGACCGCACTGTGCTCACACCGAGCGCCGAGTTATGTGAGCTTTACCAACGTGGCAGTTTGCAGCGATCTTGCACACCAGTGAATGGATCAATGGCTTAAACCGTGAAAGAATATTGCATCAACGCCGCTCGGTGGGATGCTACCGTTTTTCAATTTTAAGAATGTTAGGAGCTGAAGGCGGGGGCGCCTTGGCCGGCAACATCGGATCGTGACCCTGCATTGGCGCTGCATTTACCCACCACCAGATTCCCATCATTGGATCCTAAGCCAAAATCACCGTTATCTTCAGCCAAAAAGAAACTTCCCGAACCATTCCCGATTATTGCTGAAATGCCACACGGAAACTTCAGCCCGTCACATTGACGGCACCAAACAATCCCGGCAGACCACATCAACAGCACATTAAAATCCAGGCTGGCCACTTCGGCGACAGTAAATACTTCAGGGAGGCCATCTCTTCTTTGCTTCTTCCGAAGTGGAGGGAAAAGGGCAAACGGGTCTTTTGGGTGGTGAACGAGAATATGCGTAAGTGCCGCTACCGGTGCCCGCTTCTAGCTTGAACTTGGCGAGGGAGTTTTCTAAGCTCTCTGTCCTATCCAATGTCTTCTTTCCTGGATCCATGCACGTGAGCGCCCCGCACACTTCTTCAGCGGGGTCCACCTGTGAGCCTGACGCACGAGCGTGTACAAATATCTCCTAATACAATTCATGGGAACCTGTGGCAGCCTCGGAACCCTCCGATGCCGCGTGCAGTGTTACTCTGCTGGTCAGTGCGCGAGGAAAGGTGCGGGAGGGGAAGGGATGGGAGAGGAGGAAGGCACTGACTCGGGGTGCTTGGCCGGTCCATGATGTTCAGCATCATGCTTGGACTAAGGCTCTGCGAAAACGCGAGCGCGCCGTCCGTCCCGCCCTCTCCACTCCGACTGCCTGTGAATAGATGCCATGGCATGCCACGGAGTCAGCTGGGCAGGAGCATGCTGAGCCCTTTCCCCACGGTTCGCCCGCGACGCCCGTCTCAGTTTTGCGCAGGGGGGCGCGGCGGAAGCTTCTTGGTCCGAGGTCCCGCTCAGATCTCGATTTCTTCCTCCGCCTTCACCAGGTGCAATAGCAACCAGCCGCGCTGATCAACAACTCTGCATCGCATGCTCGCATCATGGGCCACACGATCATGTGCCGCGCTGATCAACAACTCTGCATCGCATGCTCACATCGTGTGCCACACGAGTCGCTGCTTCACGCGCGGGGCGTCGACACATCCACATGGCATCTTGCCCATATGCGCTGCAGGGCTCGGACCGTGCAGGCCGTCGCCAGGCGCTGGCTCCTGGCCGTCGATGGAAAGCGACGGCGGCTGTGATTGCCCCGATTGCCCACCTGATCCCCACGGGCCATTCAGTAATGACTGCCGCCAGCGTGCGCACAAGAGCATGGGGAACATCGCCGTGACGAGGGCCGGCCTCTACGGCAGTGGCCGCGAGTCACACGGCGGTCAGTAAACCTGCCAATAGCAACCATGCCAAGGAGTGGTGGGGGGCTGGTGTGTGGCGTGCTGCGGCATGCTGCGAGACGCGCAGCACGTGGCACGTGGCGCACACCGCGTGAGGAAGCACAAGGCGAGCCCCGCGGCACTCGGGTGCACGACGGTCCGGTGATCAGTGACGCAGCCTGGCGTAGCTGCTGGAGAGCCGTGAACACTTCTACAAGGCCTCCGAGGGCAGGCACGGCATCTGCACAGGCCCGGGAGGTAGACGTAGAAGGCGCCCCAGGTGGCGGTGCTCAAGGGGCGGCGGTCGTCTGGGCTTGCTCCCCGCTCAAGTTAAGCGACGTGTAGTATTCTATATTTGCGGTTGGGAAGACCCTGGTATGCCACGTGGGGCTCGTCATATCCACCTTACCGTACAGTGCCACGTGGGGCTCATCATATCCACCTTATGGTATGGTACCACGTGGGGCTCACCATATCCACCTTACGGAAGGGTGCCAATGGGGCTCACCATATCCACCTTTTACGGAAGGGTGCCACGTGGGGCTCATCATATCCACCTTATGGTATGGTACCACGTGGGGCTCACCATATCCACCTCACGGAAGGGTGCCACGTGGGGCTCATCATATCCACCTTAAGGAAGGGTGCCACGTGGGGCTCACCATATTCACCTCAGGAAGGGTGCCACGTGGGGCTCACCAGATCCACCTTACGGAAGTGTGCCACGTGGGGCTCACCAGATCCACCTTACGGAAGTGTGCCACGTGGGGCTCACCAGATCCACCTTACGGAAGGGTGCCACGTGGGGCTCGCAGCCTTTGAACCAACTTGGTCCGAGGTGTTTGAATGTGCTGACCACTGCGGAATTAAAGCTCACTGCGGGATACTCAGTTGCTGTAGCTATTCTTACGGGTTTCCAAAATCGAACAGTTGTGCTTGAAACTCTACATTCATCGCCGGAAACCCACTGAGTTTATAGCCTGACATCGCGCCTGCTTCATGAACAACTCCGCGGATCTCGGTCTAGCGATGCGGATGTCTCACTGTTTTTTGTCATTCAGATAGAGAACTCTAGAGCCATCAGCAATTTCTTGAGCTATTGACTGTGGATCTGTGGCAACCATGGCACGGAATCACCGTAGATCTATTAACCGTGAATCTGCGGCAACCATGGCACGGAATCGTCGTAGATCTATCGACCGTGGATCCGCGGCAACCATGGCGCGGAATCACCGTAGATCTGTTGACCGTGGATCTGCGGCAAGCATGGCACGGAATTGTCGTAGATCTATTGACCGTGGAACTGCGGCAACCATGGCGCGGAATCACCGTAGATCTGTTGACCGTGGACCTGCGGCAAGCATGGCGCGGAATCACAGGACGGGACATCATTTGTGACGAAACGCCTGATGAAATAAATTATACGAACTCAGGAATAAATGTTTAGCTCATTTTTGTGGGAAATTACTAAGAAACTCAGCGCGCCCCTGTTCGGGATGGCGCCGCCGCCATTGCCGATCCTGGAGCTGACGTGGCTTTGAAACACAGCGAGTGGCTGCATCTGACGAAGGCTTCAGCGCACCAGGCACGCATCCATGACGGGTGCTGGCAGCAGCTCGCAGAAGTGTCGGGTCGAATGCGAGGTGATCACGGATCGGAGGGCACAGTCTGCGGCTCTCGAGGATCGTGAAACTGATGAGAGGGGTCCACCCAAGGCGCAGTCAACAGCTCACGAAGGGGTCCACGGAAGGCGCAGTCAACAGCTCACAAAGGGGGTCACCGGGCGCAGTCAACAGCTCACGAAGGTCCACCGAAGGCGCCGTCAACAGCTCACGAAGGGGTCCACCGAAGGCGCAGTCAACCAAGGGGTCCACGAAGCAGTCAACAGCTCACGAAGGGGTCCACTGAAGGCGCAGTCAACAGCTCACGAAGGGGTCCACTGAAGGCGCCGTCAACAGCTCACGAAGGGGTCACTGAAGGCGCAGTCAACAGCTCACGAAGGGTCCACCGAAGGCGCAGTCAACAGCTCACGAAGGGTCCACCGAAGGCGCAGTCATTAGCTCACGAAGGGGTCCACTGAAGGCGCAGTCCACAGCTCACGAAGGGGTCCACTGAAGGCGCAGTCAACAGCTCACGAAGGGGTCCACTGAGGCGCGTCAACAGCTCACGAAGGGGTCCACTGAAGGCGCAGTCAACAGCTCACGAAGGGTCCACCGAAGGCGCAGTCACAGCTCACGAAGGGTCCACCGAAGGGTCCACATGAAGGCGCAGTCAACAGCTCACGAAGGGGTCCACTGAAGGCGAGTCAATATTCACGAAGGGTCCACTGGCTGGCAGTCAACAGCTTACGAAGGGTCCACTGAAGGCGCAGTCAACAGCTCACGAAGGGGTCCACCGAAGCGCAGTCACGCTCACGAAGGCTCAACCGAAGGGTCCACCGAAGGCGCAGTCAACAGCTCACGAAGGTCCACCGAAGGCGCAGTCAACAGCTCACGAAGGGGTCTACGCGGACGGAAGGTACCGTCGTCAGGATTTTTCCGGCGCTGCTCCAAGATGGAGGTTCGCCGAGGCGCGCCGGCCGCAGAGCTGGAGGAGCGGCCGGCTGCGGAGCCCTGCGGCCGGTTGGAAGGCGGGCGGCTCGGCTGTGATCCCTGGGCGGACTGCCCGTCCTCCACTATTTCCCTCAGCCGGCTCAGCTCTTTGCGCAGTCGCCCAGCCTCTAGCTCCCGTGCCTCCGCCACCTGCAGCCCCCAACACCCCCCAAACGCCCCCACCACACACAATGGATATCCAGCGGTCAGGCAGAGGCAGGTTCCTGTGTCTCGAGAGCCTTCTTTGCCATTCCACCCCCCCCGGGTGCCTGTACGAGGCTTGCCGAGGAACCGTGGCGTGGGGTATTCAGGGCCTGTACCGCACGTTCCGCCTCCGCCCTCGCCTCCGCGGCCAACACCGCGGACTCTGCCGAAACAATCTCCGCTTCCCTGCAGGGTGGCAGCCCGCCGCACCAGGCCCAATTACGTGCAACCATCCCTCCTCCCTAAAGCGCAAGCGACCTCTAGGTGGGGCACCGCGGGCATGGCACTGGACACCGGAAGTGGCTATTTGGCGCTGGCGGCGTGGCACTGTCGACATTTCACGCTCCAATATCGTGCCGGCGCATCTAATAGGGGGTGTGCGGAGCCCCTTGGAGCATCGAGAGCCTCCACGGCCTCCCCGCCAGCTTCAGTGCCTCCCCACCAGCTTTCAGTGTTCAGTGCGCAGTGAAGCAGACCATTACAGTCAGCCTTCAGCTTCTCAGCTCGGTCACCTGCCTCCCCGCCAGCTTTCAGTGTTCAGTGTGCAGCGAAGCAGACCATTACAGTCAGCCTTCAGCTTCTCAGCTCGGTCACCTGCCTCCCCGCCAGCTTTCAGTGTTCAGTGCGCAGCGAAGGCAAAAGCCAGCCCACCATCATCCCAGTGGATGTGAGAAGCATTCGAGAACTTCACAGCTGTACTTCAGACAGATGGAATTTATCCGACCAGGGGGGATTTTGGTGCCTCTCTCGCATGGGCCGCGCAGGGCACTTTTAACCGGGAGCATCGATCATTCAAGTAAGGGGGAGAGATCCAGGGGAAAGATTGGTGGGTATTGCATTTAAGGACAGGGTGGGGCTGTGCCAAGCTACTACCGACACACACATACCTAAACCAATGCAAAGCAGCATGGATGGATGTATGATGTACCAATCACTGCCGAACACGCGAGACTGTGCAACTGCACGCAACTCGATGCGTGCTGAATCCCGGGTGTCAGAGGAAGCATGCCCCCCGGCGGCTTCACAGTCGATGAATGGATGATACCCGTTGGTCGATGAATGCAACTGAATGGTCTGACAACGGAAGATGCATGAAAGCAAAAAACACCAACACACTCACACACCGGTCATGCAGCTCCTGCTGGTACAGCCGGGCGTCCTCATTGGCCAGCTCGATGTCCTCCATAGCGCTCTCCTGTTGCTGTTTCAGCTCCTCCATCTCCTCATCACGGACCTGCCATCCTCCGGACCCGCTGGCGCCTCTGACGCTCCATCTCGCCCCTGGGGCTAGCTGCAGGGAGCCACGTGGGGGCTAGCTGCAGGGAGCCACGCGGGGGCTAGCTGCAGGGAGCCACGCGGGGGCTAGCTGCAGGGAGCCACGCGGGGGCTAGCTGCAGGGAGCCACGCGGGGGCTAGCTGCAGGGAGCCACGCGGGGGCTAGCTGCAGGGAGCCACGTGGGGGCTAGCTGCAGGGAGCCACGTGTGGGCTAGCTGCAGGGAGCCACGTGGGGGCTAGCTGCAGGGAGCCACGTGGGGGCTAGCGTGGCACCTTCAGGCGCTGATTCAGGCGGAAGACCTCCTCTTGCAGGCGCCGCTGCTCGGCGAGCACGTCTGTCAGCTTCTGGGCCTTGGCCTCCATGGCCTCCTTCAGCGCGGCTTCCACGGAGGACGTCACCTGTTGCCATGGAGGTGGCACCTGCAGCGCTTAGCGCACTCGCAGAGCGGAGGCTACGGAGGCTGACCCGACCACCCCGCAGAACATGATACACACGCCACGCCAAGGCAGGGCCGCGCCAAGGCTGTCACACGCCACGCCGAGGCAGGGCCGCGCCAAGGCTGTCACACGCCACGCCGAGGCAGGGCCGCGCCAAGGCTGTCACACGCCACGCCGAGGCAGGGCCGCGCCAAGGCTGTCACACGCCACGCCAAGGCAGGGCCGCACCATGGCTGTCACACACCAACTGAAGCTTGAGCGATAGCCAGCGCAATGCCAGGCACCGAGCATGCGGCGGGGCGCGACCACAGTGAGTGTCGTGGGGCACACCAAGCAAGTGCAGTGGGTGCAAGCCACATGCAAGTACAGGGCGGCGCCAGAAAGGATACTGACGGGGCTGACACGATACCCACCCGTGAGAGGTGGTAGGAGTGCGTGAGGGCGCAGTGACCACATCGAGCTCGCGGTGTCACGATTCATCCCCCGGAGCAGGCGTGCCACCGTGATACCAAGCTCACGCACGCTGCACGGTGTGAAACGTGGGCGCGTGGACCTCTCCACGACCCTTAACGCGACCCTCCTTCTGCCCGATGACACGTGGGCGCAAGCGGAGGAAGAGAGCTGCCGCATGTGCCACACAGCAGGAGTTCTCGACAGCAAGCTCGACCAATCGCCAAGGCCACCGTAAAGAAACAGAGCGAGGTCGCGACACGATATCGCAGCCTGCTGGTGGACGCCGGTGCGGCGATCGTGCACGAATGAGATGTCGCATGCTCAAGCTTCAGGCGACCAAATGGGCCGCCCAGACGTCGTACAAACAGGCTTCCTCCAACTCCGCCACATGTGCCTTTGCATGATACTCCCACGCGGTGCGGGTGGGCAGTCTGCGGGCGTGCGCTGTATGCTCCAACAGAGATAATAGGTGAAATGACTCTGACACGTGGGAAGAAAACACCACCATGTGTGGAGTGGCCGTGAGAGTCCCATGACGCGGCGCGTGTGACAGGTGACGGGCGGTGGATGCATCCTGGACGCACCTCCCCGAGCAGATCCAACGCCCGGGTGCTTTCCATGAAGTCGGCGCCATGTGCCTGCGCCCCGTTCATCACACGCCGTGCACTCTGCGCTCTTGAACACCTTTCAACGCCCTTTAGCTTTTGTGCTGGGGTGCCATCAGACTTTGTAACAAACCCTTCAATCTCAATTCTTGAACCGCATTGCGCACACGTGGCACGGCGCGTCTGACATCGAGACCAATTGCTCATCTCGTGGCGATGCTCGCAGCTCATCTTGCGGTGGGTCAAAAGATTACAACCCAGATTCTACTAATATCTCGGATGCTTTATTGCCGGAGGATGACACTGAATGCTGCGGTGACAAAATCGTGATGAATTCTCCCAGCCTTCACAGCCTGCAGCGACCGAGATCGCCATGCGGCACTCCTGTTACCGTGCATGAAACAACTTGCGCGGAGCTCGAGCATGTGTCGTGAGTAGACCATGGTAGAGTCAAGATTACCCCGTCTGGACGGGCGGAGCACATCTAGGCGCGCAACCTGTGAGTTGAACTGAGCGACTACACAGAGGTAGATGAAGGAGATACGAGGATAAGAAATCTGAAGCCCCGTCCTCAGAGCTCTGGGGTACCTGACAACCCCATCCCGCCTAAGTATCAAGACTGCGGCCAGCACCTCCGAGGGGCGCCCACCTTGTTCTGCGTGAGCATGGTGGCGGGGTCGCTGGTGCTGCCGTCTTCGTCGAGGAGTGATGAGATCTCCAGCAGATCTGCAATCTCGAATTGAGCGGCAGTGTCGATCTCGTCGGCTGCTGCTACTTCTCTGTAGCATCCCTCGCTCTTGGCTCAAAAGAGGATCCAACGCGCCAGCTGGGCTCGGTGGGGGATCCAACGAGATAGCTGGGCTCGTAGGGGTCCAACGCGCCAGCTGGGCTCGAGGAAGGATCCAATGAGCCGGCTGGGCTGCGGGGGACGATCCAATGCGCCAGCTTGGCTCAGAGGGAGATCCAACGTGCCAGCTGGGCTTCGGAGAAGGATCCAACGCGCCAGCAGGGCTCAGGTGAGGATTCGACACGCCAGCTGGGCTCTGAGTAGGATCCATTGCGCTCGCTGGGCTCGGGGGAGGATCAAACGAGCCAGCTGGGCTCGCAGGGGGATGATCCAACGAGCCAGCTGGGCTCGGGGGACGATCCAACGCACCAGCTGGGCTTGGAGGGGAATCCAATGCGCCAGTTGGCTGTGGGGGACGATCTAACGCGCCAGCTGGGCTCGGAGGGGAATCCAATGCGCCAGCTGGCTGTGGGGGACGATCCAACGCGCCAGCTGGGCTCGGAGGGGGATCCGACGCGCCAGCTGAGCTCGGAGGGTTATCTAATGCGCCAGCTGGTCTCGGTGGAGGATCTAACGCGCCAGCTGGGATGGGGGGACATCAAACGGGCCAGGTAGGCCGCAAGCAACACACCCAGGGCATGGCACCTTCTACACCTTCTCACAGGTTGGGGGCCGGGGATTGGAAATGGGTGGTCTGAGCGGGCCGAGCTGAATGGGGTCCTGTCTCCGCACTTCAAACGGTGAAGCCCGGCGGCGGCGAACTGGCGGCCCTCCTCCAGATTCCTTACTAGCACCTCCAAGGTAGGGTCCTTGCCCTCGTCACATCTGCGCCCCTCCCCATCAGCTGAGCGCCGCAGCAAGTGACCCACTGCTCGCCGGCCAAGTGTTGCGGCACGCCCAGAAACGCGGCGGCCGCGAATACCAGCATCCGTTCCTGTCCTCCCCTCCAATCTCCACGCCGCGGCCGGCGGTGGTCAGCTGACACCGGTGTCACACCGCAGTGTCATCATTCTGAATCCCGCTTCGACGCGAGCAGGCTTGTCGGAATCCTCGGAGCCTGGCTCCCAGGTGGCCCCCCCGTCCCAGGTATCAAAAGCTGCGAGGCCACGGAGATGCCTTGGCATTGAGACGGTCGATCTCCTGGGTGAGAGCAGAGCACATATCCTCGGACTTGTCGGTGAAGGCATGCTTGAGTTGCCTCAGCCGCTCGCTCTCCACCTCCAATGCCTGACCGCAATCACCTTATCCCGTCAGCACCGATCCCAATCCCGCCGCAAGCACATTCGGTCATAGTTGATGGGTGGTCAGGGCATAGGCGCGCCTCGGTAAACAACATGCGCCTGAAATTGAGCTCCTTTCACTTCCTGGCTTGTTCCGTTGCTGGAGCTGTTTGGTGCGCGGCTGCCTTCTTTACTTGCACTCACTTGGGAAGGTCACGGTGCCCGTACGTGTGTTGTGGCCAAACCTGAGATCACCCTGCCTTAAACCTAAACCCTAAACCCTGAACATGCGCCTCAGCAAGCACGGAATATAGCCACACCCTGTCTAAACTCTAAACCCTAAACTTGCCTCAGCGCCTTTGTCAGTGTCCGCCTCGCCAGGCACGGAGGGTAGCGACACCATGTCTAAACCCTAAACTTGCCTCAGCACCTTTGTCAGCGTCCGCCTCGGCAGGCAAGGAAGGTAGCCACACCCACACCCTGGCTCAAACCCTAAACCCCAAACGTGCCTCAGCACTCTTGTCAGCGTCCGCCGGCAGGCACGGAAGGTAGCCAGCGGCCACACCCTGCTCAAACCCTATACCCTGAACATGCCTTCAGCACCTGTCAGCGTCAGAGTCCGCCTCGGCAGGCGTGGAAGGTAGCCACACCCTGTTCAAACCCTATACCCCTGAACATGCCTCAGCACCTTTGCCAGCATCCCTCGCAGGCACGGAAGGTAGCCACACCCTGTCTAAACCCTAAACTTGCCTCAGCACCTTGTCAGCGTCCGCCTCGGCAGGCACGGCGTAGCCACCTGCCTACAAAACCCTATACCCTAAACGCGTCCTCAGCAATTTTGCCGCGCCCTCCGCCTCGGCAGGCACGGAAGGTAGCCACACCCTGTCTAAACCTCTATACCCTGAACATGCCTCAGCACCTTGTCACGCCCGCCGGCTGGCACGGAAGGGGTAGCCATACACCCTGTCTAAACCCTATACCCTAAACGTGCCTCAGCACCTTGTCAGCGTCCGCCCTCGGCAGGCACGGAAGGTAGCCACACCCCCTGGGTTCAAACCCTATACCCTGAACATGCCTCAGCACTCAGTCAGCGTCCGCCTCGGCTGGCACGGAAGGTAGCCACCCGGCTCCAAACTCTATACCCTTGAACATGCCTAAGCACCTTTGTCAGCGTCAGCGTCCGCCTCGGCAGGCGCGGAAGGTCGCCACACCCTGTCTAAACCCTAAACTTGCCTCAGCATTTTTGTCATCGTCCGCCTCGGCAGGCACGGAAGGTAGCCACACCCTGTCTAAACCCTATACCCTGAACATGCCTCCATACCTTTATCCCAGCATCCGCCTCGGCAGGCACGGAAGGTAGCCACACCTGTCTAAACCCTAAGCACCTCAGCACTTTGTCAGCGTCCGCCTCGGCCAGGCACGGAAGGCGACACACCCTGTCTAAACCCTATACCTAGACATGCACTCCAGCACCTTTGTCAGCATCAGCCTCGGCAGGCACGGAAGGTGACCACGCCTGTCCTCAAACCCTATAAACTTGCCTCAGCACCTTGTCAGATCCGCCTCACGGCAGGAACGGATCGCCACCTCTGTCCTAAAGCCTATACCCTGAACATGCCTCAGCACCTTTGTCAGCGTCAGCGTCCGCCTCTGCAGGCACGGAAGGTAGCCACACCCTGTCTAAACCCTATACCCTAAACTTGCCTCACCACCTTTGTCAGCGTCCGCCTCGGCAGGCACGGAAGGTAGCCACACCTTCCTCGAGCTTGCAACCTTTTAAGCCAATGGCCCCGAGCGCAGCAATCTCAATGATTGACCATGGATTTAGGGGGTTTAGGGTTATCCCGGAACCCTAGGGCTTGGGCTCTGAATGGCCAGACGCTCTGCACGTTTCTGCCCTGTAATCGATGCAGCGTCGACGGGTCTCGTGGCGGGCATGCGACCTTCAGCCGGAGCAGCAGGTTCTGGAGCTCCTCTGTGCCCTGCGGGCCGTGGAGCACGATTTGCGCGGTGCCCATTTGGTTCCCTGCGTGCCACCCTTCCCCCAGCCGTTCAAATGGCGCCATCCATGGCATGCAGGTCCAGGGTCAGGCTACGTCTGAGGAATGCTCTGTGCAAAATTTCAGCATTTGGGACAGATTAACATTAATTATATATCACAACACACCAGTGCAGCCGTCGACGCCCTGAGCGGACAAAGATCCGGGTCGCTGAGTCAGACCGAATTGCGAATTGACATCGGCGATGAGAACACTGCGAGATCCATCGTTGAGCAATATGCGACAGTGCGTAGGCTCAATGCAGCCCGCCCTCTGCAGGCTCGAAACTTCTGAGAAATGAAAACAGCTCATATCAACGTTTGCATTTACTGAATTTTGAGTGTTCCCTGCCGCCCTGACTCAGGGCTCGGCGAGGCGGCGCACCAGAGAGTTCACCGCTCATTCCTTTCATCACTTTATCCACCTCCTCTTGCAGCGCGGCTGCGTCAAATCCTCGCACCCATGGCCGTCCCACGTGACGGGGAGAAGGTAGGGCAAGGTGCACTGCTAAGGCTCAGGTTAGAAAGTCAACACGCGGCGAGCGTCGCAGTAAGATGATGCCACGAGGCAACTTTCAGGGGTGGAGATAATAGTCACAGCGCAAGGGGCCGAGCGAGATCAACCTACCTGCAGCGTGTCGCACGATCTTGCGTTGGGCATGATAGTCCTGCTCACGCTGACGCAGGTCCCCCTGTGCACCACCGCGCCGCTCGCATGTGCTGAGGCGATAACGTGATTTTGCATCTCCGCCGCCACCAGATAACCCCTGAGGTGTGATGTCCTCGCGGCAGGAGCAGCAACTACTGCCCTGGAGGACCCCCACGATCTGGGCCGCACCCCCCCCCTCGCAGAGGTGTGCATGTGTCCTTCACTGCAGCAGAAAAGGCGCGGCGGGGTAAGGGCATGAGTGGGCGTGGCATTTTGCCGAGGCCAACCTCGAGGCGTTGGATTTTGTCTGCTAGAGTCTTGTTCACCTCCTCCAGCTGAAGCGCGAGTCGGTCCATAAGGCTCAGCTTCTCCTCCTGCACATCAGACCCCAGTAGCCCGATTCGCGGGCTGCCGGCCGTACCGAAGCAGCGGCGATCGCAGACCAGGCCGGTTGCCGACCAACCTCGATGTACCAGAGACGGGCAGGCGGCCCACCTCGCAGGCAAAGGTGAGGACACGACACACCGAAATGGCGCAGCCTTGCATACGCGCCCGGCGGCGTTTGCGACAGGCTTAAGCTGGGCCGCATCTAACATCGCAGAATTGTGACTCAAAGTGAAAACATGGCTGCTGGGAGCGTTTCAGCAGGACGGCCCTGAGGAGGACAGCGCATTGCTGGCCGGTCTATAGACCGAGGAGGGAGGGGGAGGATGCTCTGCAATCTTAGATAGCCGTCAAGATTCCATCGGAGCGAACACTCAGAATCGTGGAAAACGTCGGAGGTCCATAAAGTCAAAAGAGGCCCGCGCTCCGTTGGAGGGACCGAGGGCGCCCCGAGGTGTTGAACGGTTGTGGCCCTCATGCCAGCGCTGGAGATCTGGCAGCGCCGCGCCGAGAGCCGCCTTTGGCAGGGGGCCCGGGCGTACGTTGGCGAGGTTCTGCGCCTCCGCAGCGTGGAGACGTGCCGCGATGTCCTCGCGCTCGGCCACTCCCATCTGAATGACGTACATCAGGTTGTCGATCTTCTCTTTGTACATCCTCGCCAGCGCGTCCTGGTCCGCCTGGCTGCCCCTGTGCCATCGACCCCCGTGCCACCGTGCGCCAACTGAACGCTTTGGATAAGAACGCGACCTATGTGCATATCGATGGGAATATCCGCGGAGCGTGCCCTGCCACACATTCCCGCGAGATGCTGACAATATGCCCGCATGTAATGTCGCGTAAAGTTGTGAACCCAACGACTCATCCTGCTTTTAAAGTTTGAATACGTTGATGTATATATATATATATATATATATACAACGATTCCTGAAAAAACCCGATGGGACTATTTGACATGCCCGGAGGTTGTATATGTATATGAGAATATCATATCTCCAAGCATGCCATATATATACACACATAAGTTGTACACGGGCATCGTATCGGGCGAGAGCTCATGAAGCAATTCCCATTCTCATGGTAACCGGTATCCTATATCAACTCATATGCACAAACGTCAACGTTTAGTCGTGAACCACCCAAAAATGGCAAAATAACCGCCCATCCCGCAGCATGCTCGCGCAGCAGATGATGTTGCAAGCCCCTTGTGGGGGGGGTGAGGTAGCAAAGAAGCACGCGGACGTCTCAGCCAGTGGAAACTGAAACTGAAAGTCCTCCCAGAACGAAATGATCTGGCAGACACAAAAGAAACCGCCGAGACCTCCCGGGACATGCTTGCATGGCCGCTGACCACTCCCGGGATATGCTTGCATGGCCGCTGACCCCTCCCGGGACATGCTTGCATGGCTGCTGACCTCTCCCGGGACATGCTTGCATGGCCGCTGACCCCTCCCGGGACATGCTTGCATGGTCACTGACCCCTCCCGGGGCATGCATGCATGGCCGCTGATCCCTCCCGGGACATGCTTGCATGACCGCTGATCCCTCCCAGGAAATGCTTGCATGCCCGCTGATCTCTCCCGGGAGATGCTTGCATGGACGCTGACCCCTCCCGGGACATGCTTGCATGGCCGCGGACCCCTCCCGGGACATGCTTGCATGGCCGCTGATCCCTCCCGGGACATGCTTGCA
>LGRX02034506.1:0-31998 GCA_001247695.2 Cymbomonas tetramitiformis | reverse complement strand
GCTGTCCGTTGGGCTGATGCACCGAGCATTGTGAGCGCGAAGCATGTGTCATATAGCTCACAGGGTGCCCCGCATCACGGGGCTGTCCGTAGGGCTGATGCACCGAGCATTGTGAGCCCGAAGCATGTGTCATGAAGCTCACAGGGTGCCCCGCATCACGGGGCTGTCCGTAGGGCTGATGCACCGAGCATTGTGAGCGCGAAGCATGTGTCATATAGCTCACAGGGTGCCCCACATCACGGGGCCTGTCCGTAGGGCTGATGCACCGAGCATTGTGAGCCGAAAGCATGTGTCATGTAGCTCAGAGGGTGCCCCACATCACGGGGCTGTCCGTAGGGCTGATGCAACGAGCATTGTGAGCCCGAAGCATGTGTCATATAGCTCACAGGGTGCCCCGCATCACGGGGCTGTCCGTAGGGCTGATGCACCGAGCATTGTGAGCGCGAAGCATGTGTCATATAGCTCACAGGGTGCCCCGCATCACGGGGCTGTCCGTAGGGCTGATGCACCGAGCATTGTGAGCGCGAAGCATGTGTCATGTAGCTCACAGGGTGCCCCACATCACGGGGCTGTCCGTAGGGCTGATGCACCGAGCATTGTGAGCGCGAAGCATGTGTCATATAGCTCACAGGGTGCCCCGCATCACGGGGCTGTCCGTAGGGCTGATGCACCGAGCATTGTGAGCCCGAAGCATGTGTCATATAGCTCACAGGGTGCCCCGCATCACGGGGCTGTCCGTAGGGCTGATGCACCGAGCATTGTGAGCCCGAAGCATGTGTCATATAGCTCACAGGGTGCCCCGCATCACGGGGCTGTCCGTAGGGCTGATGCACCGAGCATTGTGAGCCCGAAGCATGTGTCATATAGCTCACAGGGTGCCCCGCATCACGGGGCTGTCCGTAGGGCTGATGCACCGAGCATTGTGAGCGCGAAGCATGTGTCATGTAGCTCACAGGGTGCCCCGCATCACGGGGCTGTCCGTAGGGCTGATGCACCGAGCATTGTGAGCCCGAAGCATGTGTCATGTAGCTCACAGGGTGCCCCGCATCACGGGGCTGTCCGTAGGGCTGATGCACCGAGCATTGTGAGCGCGAAGCATGTGTCATGTAGATTACAGGGTGCCCCACATCACGGGGCTGTCCGTAGGGCTGATGCACCGAGCATTGTGAGCCAGAAGCATGTGTCATATAGCTCACAGGGTGCCCCGCATCACGGGGCTGTCCGTAGGGCTGATGCACCGAGCATTGTGAGCGCGAAGCATGTGTCATGTAGCTCACAGCGTGCCCCACATCACGGGGCTGTCCGTAGGGCTGACGCACCGAGCATTGTGAGCCCGAAGCATGTGTCATATAGCTCACAGGGTGCCCCGCATCACGGGGCTGTCCGTAGGGCTGATGCAACGAGCATTGTGAGCGCGAAGCATGTGTCATATAGCTCACAGGGTGCCCCGCATCACGGGGCTGTCCGTAGGGCTGATGCACCGAGCATTGTGAGCGCGAAGCATGTGTCATATAGCTCACAAGGTGCCCCGCATCACGGGGCTGTCCGTAGGGCTGATGCACCAAGCATTGTGAGCGCGAAGCATGTGTCATGTAGCTCACAGGGTGCCCCGCATCACGGGGCTGTCCGTAGGGCTGATGCACCGAGCATTGTGAGCGCGAAGCATGTGTCATATAGCTCACAGGGTGCCCCGCATCACGGGGCTGTCCGTAGGGCTGATGCACCGAGCATTGTGAGCGCGAAGCATGTGTCATATAGCTCACAGGGTGCCCCGCATCACGGGGCTGTCCGTAGGGCTGATGCACCGAGCATTGTGAGCGCGAAGCATGTGTCATGTAGCTCACAGGGTGCCCCGCATCACGGGGCTGTCCGTAGGGCTGATGCACCGAGCATTGTGAGCGCGAAGCATGTGTCATGTAGCTCACAGGGTGCCCCGCATCACGGGGCTGTCCGTAGGGCTGATGCACCGAGCATTGTGAGCGCGAAGCATGTGTCATGTAGCTCACAGGGTGCCCCACATCACGGGGCAGTCCGTAGGGCTGATGCACCGAGCATTGTGAGCCCGAAGCATGTGTCATATAGCTCACAGGGTGCCCCGCATCACGGGGCTGTCCGTAGGGCTGATGCACCGAGCATTGTGAGCCCGAAGCATGTGTCATGTAGCTCACAGGGTGCCCCGTATCACGGGGCCGTCCGTAGGGCTGATGCACCGAGCATTGTGAGCGCGAAGCATGTGTCATGTAGCTCACAGGGTGCCCCGCATCACGGGGCTGTCCGTAGGGCTGATGCACCGAGCATTGTGAGCGCGAAGCATGTGTCATGTAGCTCACAGGGTGCCCCGCATCACGGGGCTGTCCGTAGGGCTGATGCACCGAGCATTGTGAGCGCGAAGCATGTGTCATATAGCTCACAGGGTGCCCCGCATCACGGGGCTGTCCGTAGGGCTGATGCACCGAGCATTGTGAGCGCGAAGCATGTGTCATATAGCTCACAGGGTGCCCCGCATCACGGGGCTGTCCGTAGGGCTGATGCACCGAGCATTGTGAGCCCGAAGCATGTGTCATGTAGCTCACAGGGTGCCCCGCATCACGGGGCTGTCCGTAGGGCTGATGCACCGAGCATTGTGAGCGCGAAGCATGTGTCATGTAGATTACAGGGTGCCCCACATCACGGGGCTGTCCGTAGGGCTGATGCACCGAGCATTGTGAGCCAGAAGCATGTGTCATATAGCTCACAGGGTGCCCCGCATCACGGGGCTGTCCGTAGGGCTGATGCACCGAGCATTGTGAGCCCGAAGCATGTGTCATGAAGCTCACAGGGTGCCCCGCATCACGGGGCTGTCCGTAGGGCTGATGCACCGAGCATTGTGAGCGCGAAGCATGTGTCATATAGCTCACAGGGTGCCCCACATCACGGGGCTGTCCGTAGGGCTGATGCACCGAGCATCGTGAGCCCGAAGCATGTGTCATGTAGCTCATAGGGTGCCCCGTATCCCGGGGCCGTCCGTAGGGCTGATGCACCGAGCATTGTGAGCGCGAAGCATGTGTCATATAGCTCACAGGGTGCCCCACATCACGGGGCTGTCCGTAGGGCTGATGCACCGAGCATCGTGAGCCCGAAGCATGTGTCATGTAGCTCATAGGGTGCCCCGTATCCCGGGGCCGTCCGTAGGGCTGATGCACCGAGCATTGTGAGCGCGAAGCATGTGCCATGTAGCTCACAGGGTGCCCCACATCACGGGGCTGTCCGTAGGGCTGATGCACCGAGCATTGTGAGCGCGAAGCATGTGTCATGTAGCTCACAGGGTGCCCCACATCACGGGGCTGTCCGTAGGGCTGATGCACCGAGCATTGTGAGCCCGAAGCATGTGTCATATAGCTCACAGGGTGCCCCGCATCACGGGGCTGTCCGTAGGGCTGATGCACCGAGCATTGTGAGCCCGGAGCATGTGTCATATAGCTCACAGGGTGCCCCACATCACGGGGCTGTCCGTAGGGCTGATGCACCGAGCATTGTGAGCCCGAAGCATGTGTCATATAGCTCACAGGGTGCCCCGCATCACGGGGCTGTCCGTAGGGCTGATGCACCGAGCATTGTGAGCCCGAAGCATGTGTCATATAGCTCATAGGGTGCCCCGTATCACGGGGCCGTCCGTAGGGCTGATGCACCGAGCATTGTGAGCGCGACGCGTGTGTCATGTAGCTTATAGGGTGCCCCACATCACGGGGCTGTCCGTAGGGCTGATGCACCGAGCATCGTGAGCGTGAAGCATGTGTCATATAGCTCACAGGGTGCCCCACATCACGGGGCTGTCCGTAGGGCTGATGCACCGAGCATTGTGAGCCCGAAGCATGTGTCATATAGCTCACAGGGTGCCCCGCATCACGGGGCTGTCCGTAGGGCTGATGCACCGAGCATTGTGAGCCCGAAGCATGTGTCATATAGCTCACAGGGTGCCCCGCATCACGGGGCTGTCCGTAGGGCTGATGCACCGAGCATTGTGAGCGCGAAGCATGTGTCATATAGCTCACAGGGTGCCCCGCATCACGGGGCTGTCCGTAGGGCTGATGCACCGAGCATTGTGAGCGCGAAGCATGTGTCATATAGCTCACAGGGTGCCCCGCATCACGGGGCTGTCCGTAGGGCTGATGCACCAAGCATTGTGAGCGCGAAGCATGTGTCATGTAGCTCACAGGGTGCCCCACATCACGGGGCTGTCCGTAGGGCTGATGCACCGAGCATTGTGAGCCCGAAGCATGTGTCATGTAGCTCACAGGGTGCCCCGCATCACGGGGCTGTCCGTAGGGCTGATGCACCGAGCATTGTGAGCGCGAAGCATGTGTCATATAGCTCACAGGGTGCCCCACATCACGGGGCTGTCCGTAGGGCTGATGCACCGAGCATTGTGAGCGCGAAGCATGTGTCATATAGCTCACAGGGTGCCCCGCATCACGGGGCTGTCCGTAGGGCTGATGCACCGAGCATTGTGAGCGCGAAGCATGTGTCATATAGCTCACAGGGTGCCCCGCATCACGGGGCTGTCCGTAGGGCTGATGCACCGAGCATTGTGAGCGCGAGCATGTGTCATGTAGCTCACAGGGTGCCCCACATCACGGGGCTGTCCGTAGGGCTGATGCACCGAGCATTGTGAGCCCGAAGCATGTGTCATATAGCTCACAGGGTGCCCCGCATCACGGGGCTGCCCGTAGGGCTGATGCACCGACATGCATTGCCTCAGACATGCATCGGCTGTAGGGATGAATGACATACGGCGGCATTGGTGTTTGTTGGGTTGTGCAGGCCTCCAGCCAAAGGGAACCACCGCAAAATGCTCCTCGGCAAAGCGATGGTGCTCCGGGTTTCACTGACGTGGTGTTCTAGACCTTCCGAAGCGTGCGTGGAATGTATCGTTTGATACAATCTATTTTGACGGATGTCACTCTCATCCAATCTTGCTTGCAACCTGGTCTCACAGACCTCCCAGACGCCGTAGCTCGAAGGGTGGTGCAACTGCAAGCGCAGGAAGCCATGGCTCACACCCAGGCAAGCGACAATATGTTGGAAATGAACTTGCATCGATGCTCCACACTTCATCAGTTGGCGGATGCTACGAATTGTCAATTGGATGATTGGCACGAGGATCACCCGAGATTAGTTTGCCGCACCTGCTTACATCAGAAAACTTCGGGTGGTACTGATGGGAAGGATGTTCCAGTCACTCTGGTAGCCGGCAACAATCGAGCAGCACTTGGTGTGATTGATGCATCACAAGCTACTAAAACGGTCCGAGCCACCCTCTTGAGACACAGGCAATCATCAGCACATCGATGGTGTGTAGCAGAAGATCAAAGAGAGGAAGAACAGGCATAGAAGCGGAGAAAGGTCGGGATCACTCTGGGTCGGATGGCATATGAATGCATTCGAGAGGGTGATAGCTATTGCAGGTATGAGAGACGTTGTGTCGAGCAGCATTTGGTCGGGACGCATATTGGGCAGTACCACCACAGCCGCCACTTTGTCTCCGACATGTTACCCATCTTTCATCAGATTCTGCTCAAGCGCTTATGCGACTTCTTGCACACAGTGGATGCTGTGACTAGGCAACCACCAGTGTTTGCGCTCGCCGCAGACAAAATGACAGAGCTACGCCGCACTGGACAAGCCATTGGTATATCATTTATGGTGAATGGCGAATTTGTTGCTGCGTTTCTTGCTGACCCACCTGTCACTGAAGGGCATGACGGAGAGGGTGTGACTGAGAACATTTGGAAAGTCTTACAGACCCAGTACTCTTTTACTACAGATTTCATGAAGCAATCCCTCGCGTGTATTGCGTTTGATGGGGCCTACTTTAGCTTGAAGGTGCCCGAGATTTTGGCCGCACGATTGCAGAACTCTCTTGGATGGCTGATGCCGTCTTGGGATGGGGCACACAAATTGGAGCTGGTGATGAGTGACATTCGCAAGGACGAGAGAGTGGTATGGTATACGGAGGCATCTGACTTCACTGCAGAGATTCTTTCAAAGTTTGGGCACGGGAAAAACTTTGAGGAGGTCATGAGGATCGCTGCAGACCTGGGTCTTCGCCTCCTGGCTCCAAATGCTCATTGTGATACGCGCTTTGCGCAAGCGGAACGAAAAGTATACAAGAACTTTGTTCGGAATTGGCCAATCATCGTGCGACACAAAAGGGAGGTGATCACCAACCCCAACACCAAATTGGACACCCGACGACAAAATGAGCAACATTTGGCCAAGATGTTGGAGTTCCTGTTCACATGTTTGCTCATCGCGCTTACTGACCTCCTTGAGAAGGTGAAAGATGTGTCATTGATACATCAAACAGTGAATTCTATTCCTTGGGAGGTTATGTGGGCGATTTTGAATCTCCGAGCGCTGATGGATGGATTACCAGCTAAATTGGAGCAGGGGCAAGTGGATGAATGGGTGTTCCCCACTCTCAGCCGCAAGCGAGCAGAGTTGGAGAGTGGCACGTTCCATGGGGAGCGATTGACCATGAATGGTGCCCAGTCTCTTTATAAGAGCAACGCGAAGAAAGCATTCAAGTACATGTTGAAGTTCAAGTTGGGGAAATGGTGCGACTTGGTGTATCAGTATGTGGGAGAACGCTTCATCGAAGAACATTCAGAGGAGAGGTTGCAGGAAGTGACCCGGTTTGAGCGTCTGAAGCAGTTGGAGCAAGTATTCAGTTTGCGAAAGTTGTGTTTGGGTACAGATGACATGCAGGGTTGGCCTGCAATTCATGCATGGATGGCGGCAGCTATCCAAGTGGCATCCTTGGAAACCTTGCAGGGACAACATGTGGTGATGCGTGAGCGCCTCCAAAAGTTCTCACAAGAGGAGCCATATCAGGGACGGTGGAAGGCAGCCCTTGCAATGGACATGACTCAATTTGGAATTCAAACCCAAAAGGATGCAGATGGCCACGAGGTGAAGTTCAAGGACTGCAGCGAGACGGTGATCATACGCGATGTCTTCACGGTGCCAGGACTTTACGAGGGGTTGCATGATTGGTTATATGCTTTCACGCACGCGGCTCTCAAGTTCCAAAATGAAGCTGTGATCGAAGGTCAAGGCTCTACAATTGACCGCCACGCGGACAAGACGCGAGGGTTAACTCAAGAGAAGTATGTAATGGAGAGCTTCGTAGATTACAATGGTCCCGTCAGCCATGAGGCTGATGAGTTCATTATCAAGGCACTTGACAAGCGCTTTGAGAGGAGCAGAGATGGAGCATGGCACTTTACATCAACCGATGAGAGAGGGCGTGCCAAGCCGTGGGGTGTGTCTCAAGTTGTAGATAGGCATATGAAGAAGCGTAGCAGGCTGCCATTCATGGAGTGTAAGGATTGATGCCTTTGGATTATTGCAATGGATGCGGCAAGCCTTTCATAATACGTTCAACATTTCTTAGTTGAGCTTTTCAACTTGTAGCTTACATCGATGAACTCAAAGTAACATATGATAGGCAATATATATATTTGTTGGTTATAAAGTCATATAAAGCCTTGGCGCCTAATCACTCATCAATGCCATACTTCATATCGTCATCGGCGGTGAATTTTCGTATAATCACGGATGAATACGCAAGCATAAAGCACTTCATAAACATTGCCGATGGTGCGAGGAATATTCCTTGTTCATAAATAGTGCCGATGGTGCGATGGAATATTCCATGTTTGACATGATCATTAATTATTTCATTAAGGAATCGATGGTTTTTTGAAAAGGAATATTCCCTTTTTTCGGAGCGGCGCCTCGCGGCGGGCGGCTTTGACTCGCTTCGCTCGCACCGGCGGTTGCCGCCGGCTTTGCCAACTTTTACAGCTAGGGCCAGAGCTCGTGGATCCCGATCCACCAGTTCCACCTTCACCGCCTTACTCGCCACCGCCGTACTCGTCCGAGGACGAGGCGCCAAGCTCTAGGGACCCCGCGCCTGAGATCGACAATTCCTCATTTTCGTCTACGCATGATTTCACACCAGCCCCGGAGGCCTGCGACTACCTCACCCTCACGCTGCTCCGGGCTGACCGGCCAGATCCGGGGACCTCTAGTGGCTGAGAT
This sequence comes from Cymbomonas tetramitiformis, assembly GCA_001247695.2. NCBI lineage: Eukaryota > Viridiplantae > Chlorophyta > Pyramimonadophyceae > Pyramimonadales > Pyramimonadaceae > Cymbomonas > Cymbomonas tetramitiformis. The sequence continues at coordinate 23,913 of LGRX02034506.1, read as the reverse complement.
TGCTTGCGCCGTGCCTGCCTAGAGATTAGCCGATGATTGGCTTTCTAGATGTGCGGAAAGAGCTCTCTGAATTTGAGCTGTGTTTAGGGTTTTAGCACCTAGCAGCTGTATCTAACAATCTTTGCTGTGAGCTGGGACCGCCCTGACCAAGAGTACAGGCCCCCAGCTGTGCTGCAGTTTCCTCCTGAAGTTGAGTAGGGAGTTTGTTGCTTCGTTTCACTACTAGCTCCGGTCACCACCCTAGGTGGTGTGCTGGATTTGACACTGTGACACCCGAAACTGTCACATATCACTTCCTATAGTAGGCTGGGTGACCGTCACTAGTAGACGGGAAACACCCGTTAGGTATTTATGTTCTCTCTCTTTATCAAGACACACCTTTTTACCGTTCTGATATCGTAACCCTTAACTCAGGGTTTATCTCTCTAGTTAGGTATATATTACCGCCGAACAATATATCTACCATGCCCAACTGTGCGCCCAATGCTGCTGTGAATGCCCAACTCGTGTTGCTGCTGTGAATGCCCTTTTGTGCGCATCTACTGTTTATTTCTGGAAAAGCGCTGCTGCTGTGACTGCCCAACTGTGCGCCCAATGCTGCTGTGGATGCCCAACTCGTGTTGCTGCTGTGCATGCCCAACTGTTCGCATATGTTTGTTTCTGGAATAGCGCTGTTGCTGTGAATGCCCAACTCGTGTTGCTCTGTGAATGCCCTTTTGTGCGCATCTGTTTATTTCTGGAAAAGCGCTGCTGCTGTGACTGTCCAACTGTGCGCCCAAACGCTGTTGTGAATGCCCAACTCGTGTTGGTGCTGTGCATGCCCAACTGTGCGCATTTGTTTTTTTCTGGAATATTTGGCGCTGCTGCTGTGAATGCCCAACTTGTGCTGCTGTTGTGAATGCTCAACTCGTGTTGCTGCTGTGAATGCCCTAGAACTCTGCTGTGGATGCCCAACTCGTGCTGCTGCTGCATATCCCTAGCATGATCTGGTGCGTTTGCATATGACTGACTAGAAACCTTTGCATGTATGTGTTGGTTTCAGGTGGCGATGGAGTCGTGCAATAGTAGTCTTAGTGATAGTAAGCTCCTAGAATCCTGTAGTTGTAGGCAGCCCATAGAATCTTGAAGTGGTAGGTAGTGTAGTTGTAGCTTGTGGACGAAAATGTATTAAAATGTATTATTCTAAACTTCTCCTTGAGTTTCCTTAGGGCGGATAGATATAAGCATACAGTAGTTATGGTGTGTTTTGTGAGACTGACTTTTTACCTCAGTTGCAATAAGCATTTCACTGCCTTCGCACAGTGCATAGTGCATATTTGTGTGGTACTGATCCGATCTGTCTCGATGCCAGACCGCTAGTCTCTTTTGGGAGTCTATGTGCGAGGTTGACGACAGCCAGTTGACACAAATATGCATCTTCAGAAATAGATTGTTGTTTGAAACATACCGCATCATAATGCGTACGCGCTTATTCCTTTCGACATTGCCAGGAAGACATTGTCAACTATAACGGCCGATCGCATGGATTCCTCGAAGCCGATATTGATTTCTCACAATGGCAGGATTGATAGGGGCGCCCATTACAGCAGCTCATATATTTCTAGATAGTAGCAATGCGACATGATTCGTATATTATAGAATATGGTTGGATAACCGTCCTGAGAATATCGGTGCAAGCCCCCAATAATTCTAGAATATTCTTGGTTGTAACACCTTGTAATATAACATACTTTCTACTTATAAATCTGAGCATTACGTATTGTGGGGTATTCAACTTCATACATCTGTGCGCATTTCAATAAGTAAACCCACCATTCCATGCGTGGGCCCTCGCGAGGGGGGCTCCAACCTCCGGTCTGGTTATATCATAAAACCACCAAAATACGAATTATTGTATAAAACTTGAGCAGAGCTGTCTTAGCAGTCTAGTACTCGAGACGTCAACAAACACCTAGCACTTGCGAAAGCAAAACAATAATAATGAGTCCACTGACTCTGACCTTCAGTCCCTCGCTACTTATCGCTAGTCAAGGTTACATATGTGCATCGCTGTAACAGCTCTCCGCTCTGAAATCTTTATCTACCAATCAGATGCTACTATTCTTCGCCAGCTTTAATGATGTTACTGTATCACATCCTCTGGCTGACACGTCAGTGGCAGCATTCTGATAATCATCTCTTCCAGAAACACGCTCCTTCTTCTGATGTCACATCACAATGACAACGTCTTCTTTACCATTTCCACTACCTCTGAGCAGTCATCACGCGCAAGGCCTGTCACGCTTGTCACGCCTGTCACCAGCTGGACAGCCCCGGCTTCGGTACCATGAGAAGCCGGCGTTTGTTACAGCTGTCGCAAACGCGTGCATATGGTTGGATAATAAATAATGATAGTCCTACATGATAATCACGCACATATATATCTCTGTCTGGCACGTTCTCAACATTCAGGTTCGTGATACATCAGGGCATATTCCAACATAACAAGTAATCGCAGAGCTACAATTTTTTTGAAATTCTGATATTCTGAGATAACCTGCGAGGCTCTCGTATGCAAGCCCAAATTTCTCACATCCCCCATCCGTAGCTATTGCCCGCAGCAGCACAGACCTGAATATGGGCTTGCTCCGCATTTTGCGTCGTATCACCATCTGCCATAAACCTGCCCAGGCTGAAGGTAAACATACCAATACCATCGTCATCACCACCCTGCAGCATTCTGGCTCTCACCAGAGGATTCTTGAATACTAGGACCCACATACACCTGCGGCCAATAGGTCCACGTTTCAGATGTCCAATAACATGCAGACGTCCAGCTTGGCTCAATCGTCTGAAGTAGCTCGCCCTGCTCTCTGTCATGTCTGTCAAATAATAAGAGGGAACATGTACACATGCCACCACACGACTGGCCATGACTGCCGGCGGAAACGCTAGGTCCAGCGCAGCAAACCAGGGAGACGTTATCACTGCGACACATACACCATACTTCTCCTTCCAAATACGATAGTTGCCAGGCTGAAGTGCGTCACGCGCCTCAGGCCAACCCAACTGGGAGTTCCAGTCGTTGTTCATGAATCTCAAGTGCGACCACTGCTCCATCATCACCTCACTTACGACTCCAGTTCCCGCACATGGATCCCACACGCCGTCAATGGATTTCCATTCCACTTCTGTCGCCAAGCGTCCCATCTCTGAAGGCACGGTGATGATGAGCTCCAGGCCCCACTGTAGTGCGCTAGCCTCGCGCACCTGGGCCTTTGTCATATGTCTCACTCAGTTTTCCTCGCCTTTCAATCTCTTCTTCAGCCAAAGCAGGCACCAAGGGTGCATTCCTCAATTGCCTCGCTTTTGCCTTCTGCTCCCGGTACTTCTTGCTCAACACCGTCCGGTGCCCTTCATTCCAATGTCCAGGCATGCATATCCTCACCATCTCAGAGAGCTTGTCCTGCTTGCCCAAGTCCACCTGATCTGGCATGCCGAGGAACAAGTCCTTCTCCTCCTGCAATATGTCCTTGGAAGAAAGGGCTTGCCACGGCTGAGACCTGCGCTTCCATTCACCACGCGACGAGGACCCACATCTGCTGGCAGCAGACGCATGTCTGAGGACAACTTCTCGTTTAACTGCAGTTCTTTCATCCCCAATCTGTCCTCCAACACGCGAGAGGACTTCGACTCCTGGGTTGCCACCTCGGCGTGAGCGGCTTGCATCCCCGTGCCTGAGCACCTGGGACATAGCCACTCACCCTCGGGGACCTCGGACAATACTGGAGTGAGGTACAAAAGATGATACCCCTTGGTGCATGTGTCGCACAACAACATCTCCGCTTCCCCGTCAGCTTTCCTGCACACTTCACATGCCAGATGCTCGCTAGGCACAGCTGCGCTGCAGTCATACTGATCCTTGTGGCTACTATCCAAATTCATGGTCCTCCCACAAGGACCAACGCGCGATGACTATTATGAGTGCCACATGGATCTTTTAGGCGTATACAGTGCGTGCTCAGTTATAAGAATAATGTCTTATAAGAATACCGGACCGGAATTCTTAGACGAGTGTTATGTGCTTATATATGGGCGTGATGTGTTAACGAAGTATGGAAATTTGCTAAGAATATTCGGCCCAACCCCGATTTTCCGACATTCTTATATATGAGCACGCACTGTACGTGCTTTTGGCATCATATTTATGAGTCAATTGAATAATTTCCCCTACAGGATCGTCCACGCGTGTGCTAGAGGGGCGTGCTTAAAGGGTGCGCTTTTGATATGTTTTTTATCGAATTCGTCGAAAAAAAGATGGTCCTCCCACAAGGACCATAGTCTTTAACCGTCCTAGCGGTTGCATGGTGCGCGGTATTGGCCGCGCATGGTCGCACACCTTGAGTTTATGACCAAATATGAAAACTTAGTTGGATAGTCCACACTCTAGTCGCCATCTGAGCTCTCGTTTACCGTGGCGGCTGATCACTCCCGAGAGAAATAAGGATTTTGTGATTTTTGCACTTCTAATTTTCACTTCGCGTCAAGCTAACGAGTGCACATCGCTCACATACTTGCCCATATGGCTTATGTTAAGCTTTCAAAAAATCATTTTATGGATATACTTCAAAAGTTTAAGCACCATACGCTCCTACTACACTGTGAATGCACTCTAGCGGGCATCGTGGATAATGGGTCATGTTTGCACCGATTATCCCATTCCGGCTAGAAAAAACGACTAAAAATGTGTACGGTTGTTAATAAGCATTAGAGATGGCCAATATATGCACTCCAACATTACGTATGACCCAAATATGATGGGGACATGTGTATAAGATCGATATGATCGCATGGACGCAGGTGTAGCCTGCACATACTATTCCCAAAAAAATATTGAAGATATCGTATCTTTTTGTGCCTTTTTGAATTTTCAGAAAAAATGCAATCTGAAAAGTTGAGGGTGCTTGTCGCAAATGCGAACGCCATGGATATATTGGGTGGATCCAGGCCGGACCAAGCATCGAATTAATTAATATATGTTCCATTGATACTAAAAATCATTGGGCGCGCCTTCTTGATCCGAACCAATGCCCAATTAAATTCTTGCAACATTGGTCCTTGTGGGAGGACCATAATCGATTATGGTCCTCCCACAAGGACCATGGGATAGTAGTAGCCACTTGACCTGCAGGTGCCACGGTGCAATGCTCTGCACAGTACTCTTCTCCCTGAGCCTGGCGGCGTCCTCGAGCACCACCACACCATCCCGCTGTATCTTTGCCAACTTGAGGATGGCTGGCTTGGTCGCTATCTCCATACTGCTGCGAGGCTTCTGTCTGATGTACACGAAGTCCCCTACCTTGAACTGGTGTGGTTTAGGCTCATATCCACCACACCTTCTGCCTTCATAAAGTAGGGTATCTCGATGTTGTGCGAATTCCAGGCTGCAGCCTGCGTGCACCATCAGTCGTCTCACCACCTGAGCTCTCTGTAACAGGTCTTTAACACTGATCCTTGTCCTCTTTCACCTCCAGATCGAAGTCCAGGTTGGGTGCGTGCTTCAGGTCAGGCGGTACCGCCGCCTCCTGAGCAAACAGCAGAGTGAACGGTGCCACCCCTGTAGACTCCTGTCGAGCTGCATTGCAACTCAGCACCAGTGGCCAGAGCTGCTCGTCCCACTCATAGTCGAGGCCCTTTTCCAGGGCGATCTTTTTGAAACATAACTTGATGGTGCGTACCACCCGTTCTTCTGTGAGTCCATTGCCCTCTGGTGAGTCTGGTGACGTGACTCTCCTGTCTATCAGACAGTCCCTGCATAGTTGCTGAAATTCACCCTCAAACTCCTTGCCTCCATCCACCAGGCACTCAGCTGGCGCACCAAAGACAGCCAGCACATGGTTGTGGAACGCCGCCGCGATGGTGCTCGCCTCCTTATTGGGAATCTATGGGTACGCCCACTATAAATCTGGTGTAGTGCTTAGTCATGATGAGCACTCTGCTGTTGCCAGATCTCGTCACTCGCCTCGAAGGCCAAGCCAAGTCCAATGACCAACGATACATAAACGATTTGATCTCCAAGGGGGACAAGAATGCCTCCTCCCTGGCATAGTGGGTCTTCACCCGCTGGCATGTCTCACACTGCGTGACCACTGCATCCACGTCCTTTTTGAGGTCAGCCCACTAATGTCGCTGCCACAGAAGGTGTTGGGTACGTCTAATTCCCCAATGACCAGTCCTGGCGTGGTATTCTCTCACCAATGCCAGGCGGTCGGCAGGCTTCGGAATCCTTACCTCCTTGCCTGATAACGTAATCATGTAGATCTCATCGGTAACCTCGTCCCATCGGTGTCGCGCTGCGCGTCTCTTCACTGGACGAGCTTCACCCTCTGGCAGCTCTGCATTGCCATTGGATTTCAGCCCCCTGAGGCACCATTCATCATCATGTATGCCCCGATGCGTGTCTCTGTCGGCATGCTGCTCGGCGACACTGGCCACCAACTCCGTAAGTCTGGTGGTGCATGTGAGTCTGGGGAGTCTCATCTCCTTCTCCTCACCAGGCGGGCTCCAGGCTGGCACTTCAGTGCATCTCTGATGGGCTTCACCTTCCCTCATAAAACGGCGTTTGTGCCTGCGACTATACTGCTCAACAGTATAATGTTGCCACGGTTTCTTCGTGGTACCTGAGCGCTGTCCCGACGCCCCAAGTCCTTGCACACCCTTTTGCCCTTGCGAGCACATGGTCCGCAACCTCTCCTCCCAGTCGTGGTGACGCATGGTCTCTGCCACCTGCTGAGTATATGCGTTCGAATTTCCAACCCACTTCGCCAGCAAAGCGTGTCTCTGCTGAAGGTCCGACCTCGCGTGGTCTGCCCAGTTATTGTCTACAGCGATAGGGTGTCCTGGGGAATTCTCTGCCACCGGAGACTCCTCACTGTGAGGTAGCCCCTTTCTGCTCGCCTCTGCCACCCCTAACAAGAGCGCCATGGCTCTGCGGTCCATATCCAAGCCCAAAATGCTTGCCAACTCCTCGTCACTCAGACCATCGGCCATGCGTAGTAACTCGCTCGCGCTGTAGCCCATAGCTCGCGTGCCCAGCATGCTCCGATGCTGTAGCCCATAGCTCCGCGGGTATCGTTGTACTGTTGAACACACTGATCGTATGCATTTTATTGTCCTCTATTCAAGAAAAAGGACAGGGTAAAAGATTCTCCATCAAAAATGAAAGGTGCGTTGCCCTTGCTTTCCACGGTTCCCTTGTACAGTTGACTGCATATATAATAAGTGTTAGGAACAACTTTTTTGGCGCAAGCAAGATTACGGGGCTTTCATTGAACCAGATACGGCCCATATGGGGCTTTCGTTGAACCAGATACGGGGCTTTCATTGAACTAGATACAGGGCTTTCGTTGAACCAGATACGTGGCTTTCGTTGAACCAGATACGGGGCTTTCAGTGAACCAGGTACCGTACGTGGCTTTCATCGAACGAGATACGTAATTCTACGCGAGTTCCTGACCACGATACCGAGTGTGCAGGCAATTCTGCTTAAATTAGAAAGGGTTGGAAGCAAGATCCGTTCGGAATCTAGGATGCTGGACGGTTCTTGTGAGGGGGGTAATGGGCGTGATTCGAGCCAGCCAACTCGACTCACGCCCAACAGGGACGCATCCTGCACAGCATGAACATATCACGCATATCATATAAGCATAATAAACACATACTGACCGTTTGGCAGTGCAATTTCACCTCTAGCGGAAACGCGGATGTCAACCGCGTCCACGTTTCCGCTAGGCGTTTCTTCCCTCATTCGCGCGCTCGTTTGCAAGAGAGCCTGGGCAACGGATGAGGGAAGCGTTAGCAAAAATAGTATTTCGTATGCGTTGTTTTCCCTAAACAAATTGCACAAACTGAACGGTCAACCACACATCTCGTTGTGGGATGACGCGTTCATTTGGCGGAAGCGGGTGGAATTTAAGGAAGTTGAAACCCGCAATAGTTGCGCTATGGGGTTTTATCTTCTTTGCGAAACGGGTACCCACATCATACTAAGTAGGAATATGTGATAATATTTTGAAGCAAAAGATTACTCAGATTAGTATACAATCTTAGAGATCTTTATTTCGCTGGACATGGGCACACTCCCGGAGAGAAAGCCTTCCGCCTTTAGTTAAAATTGCATATTTAACAAATCAGACAGTGAGTATTTTCTCTAAGTATTTTCAGACGGTAATACTTAGTGTTGTCTCGCGTGTTGTCACCAAGCCTTAGAAACTCACGATCTCACTCCCAAAGTGACGAAAAAACCGTTCGATCGCCGATCGTTCGGTTTTTGGTCACTTTGGGAACGCGTCTGAAAATACTCAGTGTTGTCTCGCGTGTTGTCACCAAGCCTAAACTCGCGATCTTACTCCCAAAGTGACCAAAAACCGTTCGATCGCCGATCGTTCGGTTTTTGGTCACTTTGGGAACACGTCTGAAAATACTCAGTGTTGTTTCGCGTGTTGTCACCAAGCCTAAACTCACGATCTCACTCCCAAAGTGACCAAAAACCGTTCGATCGCCGATCGTTCGGTTTTTGGTCACTTTGGGAACACGTCTGAAAATACTCAGTGTTGTCTCGCGTGTTGTCACCAAGCCTAAACTCGCGATCTTACTCCCAAAGTGACCAAAAACCGTTCGATCGCCGATCGTTCGGTTTTTGGTCACTTTGGGAACACGTCTGAAAATACTCAGTGTTGTTTCGCGTGTTGTCACCAAGCCTAAACTCACGATCTCACTCCCAAAGTGACCAAAAACCGTTCGATCGCCGATCGTTCGGTTTTTGGTCACTTTGGGAACACGTCTGAAAATACTTAGAGAAAATACCAGACAGGTCTTTGCAACCAAGCCGACTTCAGTTCTCACATAAACGTACGGTTTACGCCCTCCCGAATCTGGAATTCACGGCCGTGAATATTAAATTCACGGCCTTGAATATTTCACTGCACGTATGTATACCCCACACTGTTTGCGAGTAAATTAGATTGGGAAAACATTTTCCAACGTTCGTAATGCACAAAGATATATCATTTAGACTCTTAGGTAGGAGTTTTTTGAGCTCTTGACTGAGCCGTGGCCGCATCAGCTCAGTTTGCAGTCGCGACTGCGAGCTAAGCTGAGAGGCCCTTATAACTTTCATGCACATCGCATCAAAACTCAAACAGCGGAGGGGTTCTCGTGCGTTCTAGCGCACGATACTTGGCACCAATATTGCTAACAGCAATATTGGTGCACCCTCAAACGCACAACCTCTGATGTAAGCTATGCGCAAAACGCGTGCTACACATCATGGGTTTGGGTACATGCAAACCCAAACCCAAACATGTCAAACAGCAAAGGGCTTCCCGTGAGTTCCAGCGCCCGTAACTTTGCAAAAGTATTACTAAGATATATATCTTTTAGTTGCCAAAGGCCCAAGGCCTCAAAAGCCTTGTGCACGAAGCCATCAATTTATTTCTTTGGAGATTTATTGGGTTTGTGTTCGAGTTTACCCAAACCCAATACATGCCAAACTGAAAAGCAATTCCCGTGCGTTATAGCGCGCGAAACTATGCACAAATATTTAGAAGACACATATCTTTCAGTTCTCAGAAGCACAAGGTTTGAGATAACTTGTTGGCAAAACCATCAATTTATTTCTTTGGCAGATCTATTGGGCTTGGGTTCGAATGTTTCCAAACCCAATACATGCTAAACAGCGAAGGGCTTCCCGTGCGTTCTAGCGCACGTAACTGCGTAGAAATATTGCCAAGATATTTATCTTTGATATATTCGAAGCACAAGGTCTAAGAAAGTCTGTGCACAAAATGGTATTACTATTTCTTTGACACAGATTTTAGCGTGATATACAAACTCGTAAATCTGGGTCAAAGAAATAATATGTTAACTTCGCGCACAAGCTATCGCAAACCTTGCACTTCAGAAAAGTGAAATATATGCATCTTATCAATATATTTTGCAAAGTTACGTGCGCTGGAACTCACGGGAAGCCCTTCACTGTTTGGCATGTTTGGGTTTGGGTTTCAAACCCAAAAGGCATCATGCCAGCACGCGGCCGTCTTTAATATACTCAACGGCTTGCCATATGCTCTTGAGGGTGCACTGATATTGATATGAACAATATCACTGCCAAGTTTCGTGAGAAGATTCTCACGAAAACCCCTATTATGCAAAGCCGCAAGTGGTTGAAACCATCTCACACCGCACCAACTTAGCTTGCAGTCGCGAAGGCTAAGCTGATGCGGTTGCGGATGGGGCCAATCGATAGCTCAAACGAAAGGTATTCACCTAATGAATACAATCGCTTTAGAATCGAATGGTGGAAAAAATTATGCTTCATGCTACATGCAAAAAATTGTTTAGAAGAAGGGGGTGTGCCAGACGCAAAATATTGCACACGCTGAACCGCTTGCGCTTGTACCTCCGGCGCGGGGTACCTAGTGATAGTTCATAGTACAAACGATAGATGGCATGGCTCGATGGCATGTGACATATAATCTATTCCCCCAAAACAGGACATAATTTATATTCCCCATTATGCAAATGTTGTCCAACATTTGGGACCTCGAAATCATATCATATTCACATCATATCATATTCACCTCATCCTATGAAACGACTTTTTAATATCACTTCGAGAGCATTAATGTATATGCTTAAAAACCTCCCCATCCTACATTTTACACTATACGATTCCCTCCATATAAGGGAACGAATGCACGCCGTAACAAAACAAATGGAGCATTTCGGATACGACTCGATTATACTAGAGTCATACGATGTCAAGAATATGTACACCGAATTACCGCACCAAGACATACGAGATGCCGTAGAATGGATCACAACTTTATACAAAAAGAATTTTAGATCGGATCGTCTCTCGGTTAAGCGCAAAGGCCGAGCGGGCGTCAAACGCGGGAGAGCATGGAATGAATATAGCACCACAGAAATCACATACAAACAAATACTTGAGATCGTTAATTTCGACCTAAACAACACATATTTCACCTTGGGAGATCCTGAAAATAGTGAAGGAAAGATTTTTAGACAAAAACTCGGAATTCCGATGGGTAGCCCACTAAGCCCAGCTCTAGCACTAATCGTTTGTGCCTTTTACGAACACAAAAATCTACAACGATTAGGTAATAAAAGGGAAAATTGTACCGGAATTAGATACATGGATGATGCATTTTTTATCGCGGGATATAACAAAAACGAGCCAGAATCTTTGATGCTTGCCAAAGAAAACATGGAAGCAACGAGAGCCGCATATACTGAAAATATGGTACTAGAGGAACAAGGAAAAATAAATGATAATACATTACAATACTTACAATCCGAAATTAAGATAAACGATATTACTTTCCAAGTTACACCCTTTATGAAGAATAAGGAATCCATCGAAGAAAGGAAAGGGAAACTTAAAATTAGCCGATTAGCATCCGGCAAATCGTATACAAGTGCTTGTATAAAAAAAGCGACAATAATATCATTGACTCACCGGCTTTGGAAATGTTCAGACACTCTAGAAATATTCTTTGACTCAATCCGAATTTTCATACAAGAATTAACGATCAATAAATTTACACCGCGGATCATTATCTCAGCACTTGGAAAATTCAAACAATCAAAACTAACATTTATAAAAAACAAAAACTTTCACAAAACAATTAGAGACATAATCAACGAAACAAACCAGAAAAAGACACTTTACTAAAGACTGTACCAAATGGTACAGCAAAGACAGGCCGTCCACAACTAAAGGCACCTGTAAAATAGCAACTGCTGGATGTGACACACCGTGTGTCACTTCCTGTTATCTGTACTAGTACTCCGTACAGTACGGGTGTCACAGGTTTAGGGTTTCCGGCATACAGCCGAGACTAACTTATGTTTTATCGACACTCTTGCAAACCGAAAGTGAAAGCATTCTGACCGTAACACAATATATAGTCGTAGCTATATACCTCACAGGTTATGGTGCGCCAGGCACCTTCCACTACTTTTGGTAGCATGATTGGCTAAACGCCTCCGCTTGGTGGGGCGTTGGGGGCCCCATTTGATGGTTGCGCTATGAGAGCTCGGGGTTAAGGCACGCGTCGTTACGGAGTAATTGTGTTTATCGCTGCAGCGTACCCTACGTGATTTTCTGGATGTCCACGGGATTTTCGTTTTGACTGGAATTGATCACTCCTTGTCGCGGACTTCTTGCGCAACGTGTACTTCGACTTCCACATTTCTACAATTGGGATTTCACAGTTACGGACGTTTTGACTGCTTTTGCCATCACATTTCCGCGAGTTCCTCCTCTCCGCGCCATCGCCACCTTACCCCGACGTACCCACCTATAGGATTTTTATCATGAGTATTTCTTCGCACGCTACGCCTCCCATGGGGGCTCACAACCGGATTCGTCTAGACACAATTTTTTCCCGAGACGTTGGGACGCGCTATCGGCCGACACCTGCATCTCCGGCAGCTAATTTGACGGCTCCTGAGCGGACACGTGCCGTGGCCGTTCAGAATTCATCGTGGGACGTTGATTTAATCAAGAGGACATCTCGAGACGCTCTTGGGTCCAAGGATGCGGCATTCCAAGGTGACGAACCGGACCGCAATGTACTATGGACATCGTTGGTGACATCTTTGCAGTCGGCATTTGAGCTGAAGGACACCGCCAACGACACCCTCTTCGACTTGGCGGACGCCACCAAGGAGGTCAACAACGTCTACAACGCCATCCTCTTTACGACGTTGACATCTTTGACGAAGCCACACTCACCCGCAAGGCGTTGGGTGGACGCTTCTGGACGTGCTTCCCCGCGAGATGGGAAGCGGGCTTTACTTGAGGTCACGAAGAGGCTCCTTCCTCGTGTTCTTCGACCCCTTGGAAACTACGAGGAGTTATGTGCTATCTACTTCGACTCCAAGCTCGACCCCGACCCGTTAATTCAAGATTTCGACGCCTGCTTGACCGCCATCCGCAACGCGGCCTCTGGTCCGCTCGACGACATGGTGGCCAAGAAACAACTGCTCGCGTCCCTCGACCCCATCATGTACGACAAAGTCACCACGCCGCTACGGCTCGACGTGGACTTGGCCAAGGTCGACCTCGAGGACATCTACGCCCACATCCTCGAGATTTGGGAGAGCGAAAACGGTGTTGGCCGCGCGAAGCAGCCTAAGCCGTCACCTCCGACTTCACCAACTATGCTTTACTCTGGTGACGTGAACGTGAAGGACCTCATCATGGAGTTCGAGAAACAATTGGAGGCCGCCACTTCGACTCTCGTGGCGCTAAAGGACTCCGTCACGAAGGGCGACGAGCCCCTTTCGGGCTTTGTGGATTCCTCCCGTCGCCACCCGCAGCGTGACGGTAAGCGTGGTGTCTCTTTCCCACCCTCACGTTGGCGGGATGAGCGCAACAGGAGGGATGATAGGAAGTTCCATGGCCGCGACAATCGTGTCGGAGGCTATAGCGGGCGAAAGAACTTCCGCTTCGCCGCGAGCCCGCTCAAGACCGACGGGAATTGGAGTCAAAACCACTACAAGAAGAGCTCCGCCCACAACATCTCGTTCCACGTGGCCTCCTCCGCCTTCGTCCCTGAGTGCGCGCGTTGTCCGCCTGGACACTTTCACGACACCGCGAATTGCCCCACGGACGACATGGCGTGCGCGGAGTGCGACTTGGTGACTGCCGACGAGAACGACGAGATTGTATCCGCGTTCCAGACCGCCTTCGACGCCCAAGACGACGTCACCTTCGCTCGACTTTGTGGACAACATGATCAACCCGTTGTTCGTCACGACGAGGAGCCCTTTACCTTCGCCGACGACGACAACATCGGCCTTCGGGCACAGTGCGCGGGCTTAATCCCTTCTCCGCCCTCTCTCCTTGCTACCCGCGTGCACGAGGCGCGCACGGCTCTCCGTGAGCTGAAGCAGGTAGCCGGTGGTGTTGAGTCGGCTCCGCAACATTTTCCAATGGTTCATTTCGGCACGGCCACGCCCACCGTGATCGACGAAAGCATCGCGGAGCCTGAACCGCATGCGACGACCGAGAGCGACGAGAGCGCGTTAATCTTACCGAAGCAGTTCGTCGACAGCGAACCCCCCTTCGAGCAGTCCTTTATGGACGGCATGTCTGTGAAATTGGGCTTCTTCGAGCCCGAGCCGCAGGTTTCAATTCAATCCTTCAGCCCCCTACCTCCGTACATTTCTTCCACGCATGATTCAGCTAGCGTGGCTGACTCGGAGTCTGGCGACGAGGAATTGCATGTGGACACACCGCCACCCGCTCCACGGGTTGGTGGTGTCCGGGCACCGTCAATTGGCGGTCTCCTCACGGCAGCAGCACTGCCGGCTCTATTCATGTGTGTGAGCATGGCTTTGCTCGACACCGTCACCGCCTCTGCACTTTGTGGCGTGGAGATTGCTCCACGGGCGGTGGTGTCCGGGCAGTACTTCGATTGTCAGAATTGCGCAATGGACTTCTTCCCTGACTCCGCCTTTCTGGACTCTGGACCCGCTGACCCCGGCGACAACTTCAATCTGGACTCTGGTTCTTTGAGCTTTGACACTTTCAACTTCTTCAATCTGAACTTTGAGATTGACACCGGCAGCTTCAACAGTGAACTCTACTTTGTAGACCACTTTCAAAGTGGCTAGAGTTGTTTTGTGACTGCTAGTAGCTTGCTAGATCAGTATTGGGCCAAGATGCCTACCTGTGTGCACAGCTAGCTAGAGATTTGGGACCGCCCTGGCCAAGAGCACAGGCCCCCTCTAGAATTGTTTCCACCGCTTGAGATGGCGTGTTTTCAGACTGCAACAACCCTGCTCCACCCTAACTCTTCCTCCGTAATAGTCCAGGGTGGTGTGCTGGATGTGACACACCGTGTGTCACTTCCTGTTATCTGTACTAGTACTCCGTATAATACGGGTGTCACAGGTTTAGGGTTTCCGGCATACAGCCGAGACTAACTTATGTTTTATCGACACTCTTGCAAACCGAAAGTGAAAGCATTCTGACCGTAACACAATATATAGTCGTAGCTATATACCTCACAGCAACGAACACACCAAACACCGCCGCACACCTTATCAGTTAACACACACTGCAAAAGGAACGATTACCGGAAACAAATTCATGGAAAAATTACCGGCTAGCGAATTTTTGAAAAAATGACCCTTCAGTACCCTGACTCTTCGGAAACCCTAACCTTTCGTATACCAGAACAGGTCGGAGCTTCTGAATAGCTTGACCGACAAAAACAAAAGTTAGAAGTTGAAACGAACAAAGTAGAAAATCGACTTTCGCGCTGGGACGAGCCCGAAATTTGCCTATTTAAAACAATCTTCAACTCTAGACACCTCACTTTTCTCGCGTATTCTAACCGAGAAGGCAGCGCTGTAACCGTACCGAGACTGTCCTAAGTGGTCGCGGGATATCGAAGAAATATTTTCCTATTTGCTTTGAGTTTGCTGATTTTTGATGCATTTAGGGTTTGTAACACTCTGGGGTCCATAAGAGTTTCTCCGAGCCTCTTCGATCAACTGTAACGTCGACCCTCGCGTGTCGCAGGCCGCGCAGCAGCCGCGCTCGGAGAAACTCTGGGGACAAGAGTAAGACGAGAGCGAGAGTAGGTCTGGAGTCTGGAATAGCTTTCGGCAAGCGAAGGGGGATAACGTTTAGATTGATTCAGCAGGCGAGGGGGGCGAACAGTCGCGGAACGGCTGTCGCTGGCTGATACGTTGCATGTGATGTTGGAGGTTCTTCGGATAGGGTTGTGACTTGTGAGAGGTTGGAGAGGACAACTTCTGAAGTCTACAATGAGGATAGCACAACAACCCAATGCACTTCAGAGCCGCTCGCTATGCGGTAAAAATGTTCAAGTGAAGAAAAACTTCTCACATGCCACCCCGGCCCACTATACGCGACGAAGTTCAACTCTTTCCCTTAAGGCTTCTTGTGACAAAGTTGTTTTGCGGAATCACAATAATGAGCCGCTCGGCGACAACTCTGCACTTGCCGAGTTTCCCCGTCGGTCCTGTTTGGCGGCACTTCCGTTGGGCACTTTGCTCTTTGATGGAACCGAGGCCAAAGCGGGCGCTAAATCTTTCTTCGATTTTGAAGTGCTGCAATATGGCGTGAAAGTTCCTCTGAATAACTTTCAGGGCAAGGTATTTCTTAACTTTTCCTTTGTCTACAGCCCAACAGCGGTATTATTCGAAAGTTCTGCTTTCTTGAGAGAGGGAGCGCGCTCGCGTAGTGCCAAGGATCTACGTGATACATGCGGTGGGCGTGTCGGCTTCGCAGGTTGTTGTCGCTGTTAACGTTGCCTCCGAGTGACCCTTGCAGAACGCAAACTACCCAGGTATGCGCACACTTGCTATGGCCGAAAAGGGGCAGCGAACGGCTTTCACAAGTATCCATAGTTCTTTGGAAAAGAACCAGATGAGAATCTGATCCACATGTTCTGAGACAACCCGCACCACTGATATCACTCAACTGTCGCTCAGGGTGCACCTCACCAACGTCGTATTTTACTTAGTACTCGCCTTGAACTGTGGCATACACAAACAACCTAGCAGTCTATTTCCATCACTTCAAGTTGGGTATCTTGGGACCATAGCATATTTGTTGACGAAATACGTCTCGTCTCCAGGTTTGCGAGAACTCTATGAAAAATATCATGACAGTGGCTTTGAGTTGATAGCCTTCCCGTCAAACCAGGTCAGTATTAGATTGCCTGTTTTCATATTATACGGATGCGTGTGTGCCCATCAAGCATGTGGTGCACTTTGCTTGCTGAGCGATCTATGCGCGTTCAGTTTGGATGCCAGGCGCCTGGCTCGAGCGACGAGGAGAGGGCTTACGCGTGGAAGAAGTTTGGTTTCGAGTTCCCCGTGATGGATAAGATAGCAGTGAAGAATAAAGCCACTCCCTTCTGCCGATTTTCACGTTCTCTTGGTTCCATAGAGTACGATGAGGATGGCTTGGCCAAAGATCCTGAACCCGACGAAACGGTCGTCCAGCCCATGGACCCCGTCTATGCATTTCTCAAGCAACGTCCATACAATAAAGAAATCGAGTGGTAACGCCCCCGCACATTTTATGCTGCATATTGGTTATTAAAACGCTTTATTTGTCGTTTTCGACTGAAGCTCAAAAACCTTTACGTGCTTGGAAAGTGCCCGAACGGCTATGTGTATCGATGTGTGATGATGTTATATACAAATGACATGCACTTGCATATGCCTTCGGGATCTACATACCTTGACGCAGCGATCGTCGCCATATCCAGCTTAGCATGCCAGTCCATAACGCCATGATTCAACAGCATCGCAGATTTCCTGTTGTGGACTTCTGCCGCATGGCACCTGTATTTCCGCTGCTTTTCTTCAGGCTACTTGAAAACTCAGAGCAAGTGGCACGCAAAGGACCTCGCGTACGCGCTGCAAAGCAGTGACATCATAGACTCGGGTTTCGTGAGTTGTACTCATAAAACCCAAAAAGCACCATGATCCCATTTGTTGTGCTGGGCACTTCATTTTATTGTTCACAGTCATCTTGTACTTTCTTAGCGTGTTTACAAGCACCGGCTTGTTTGTGGGCTCAAGCAACGTTATGCTTTCCCAGGAACTATGTGAAGTTTCTTATTGGAAGAGATGGACAGGTGCCTGAATTCGTCGCCCTGGCCTGCGAAATATTTCGGAATGTAGCATGCATTTCTATTCTTAACCTTTATTTCAAACTGCTCGGTGTGAAGTTGACATCCCACACATGCAAGCTCGCGAGCTCATCCGAAAAGCGGACTATGTATATGAATTTCAATGATACAGGTGACAAGGGCGATATCCGTCCTCTCACTGAAAGAATAGAATACCTCTCAAGGCTTACTTCGGGAAAGTAAATCCGTGCTACGAGCCACTTACAACATGGAAAGGAAAGCAAAGAGAAACCGAACCCTCTCCCAAACCTTGTTCAGAGCATAGCACTTATGCCCTAAACTTCTGAATTTGTCCACTTCAGGTTTTGCGGCGATACACCCCTGCAGGCCCCCTTGAGCAAGGTATGGAAAAGGATGTGAGAGCGGCGTTGGAGGAGCAGCCACTCCCTAAGCAGAGGTCAGCAGCTTGAAAGGCATACTCTTGGCATTGCCATATCCTGTTAAGTTTCGGGTCATAGGTGCACCATCGGTCAGCACTTTGTGAAATCCAAGTTGTGTTTGATGACGGTGGCTATGTGAAACATCGTATATGTTGTAGCCACCTGAATAGTAGTTCACTTCTTGGACTTTGTTTTGTACAACAGGTTTGTTTGTGCCCGAGGTAAACCCAATAGTATCTGAACAATACAATTGACGCAGAATTTGCAAGATCATATGTTTTGTACATAATCGACACACCCATCTTCATTACAAGAAAATCATCTGTTTTGTACATAATCAACACGCCCATCTTCATTACAAAAATCAACTTCGGAATCTTCAACACAGATTTCTCGACTTCGGAGAGTCCGAACTTGATCATTACCAAAGCTTGAAGATGATGTACACAAAGCTGATAGTCATCGATGTTGGAAAAGCGAAGTAGGCGTTCAACGGTGGCAGGTCGTGAACATTAATATGCCCCTGGGTAAATCGAAGCAAAATCAAAGGTGCCCTGTGCCCGCGGAGGGGTCTAGGATCCAAAACAGCGTTCCGGAAACTCAGCCATTATGTCGCAATTCCGTTCCGCGCCACTAGAGGTGGTGCTCATACCATCCCAATCGCCAGTTGTTTAGCCAGACATGGCTAAAACTCGAAGCAGTCTATAAATGCTCCCTGTATCACATATACATGCAGTGAAATATAACTAAAGTGATATGAAATATAGGAAACAATTCCGAAAAAATAATGCCCGTTCGGGTTTAGGGTTTCTGCGTGTGCCGCGTATGAGAGCGTATGGTGACGGACATCGAGTTGACTACCGAAGTCGTGTGACGACACGGGCACCGTGACACATATTGCATAAGGTGTGCGATATACCAAGCAACCAAGGTCGTTAAAGGTCGTCGCTCATCGGACAACACTGGAGCTCAATACACGATAATGGTACCCGAATAGATGGGCATCGCTTGTTATAATGAGGTGCATTGTCACGAGAGAAGGAGTCGACTCTACTCACTCGACACACGCAACCCACTATTGAAATTTCCGGAACATTTCTGCGATTTTGTATCTGCTCGAGCGATAGCGATAGGGAGCCGTAAGAGACGACCGTCTGAATTCCGATGTGTCTATTCGACACTCGTCACAGCAGGCATTATACGGTCATCTCTGGATTCCGCGTAACGTCGCGACATTGCCCGTCACTTCCGTGGACCTATCCGAGGTGGCAAGCGCGGAGAACTCGCGCAACCGTTTCGGATCCGTCCCCACTATCTCCAAAATTACGCGGAAATTTCCTGTATTGGATCGCGAACCTTGCCTCAATTATATTGGGTATGCTGCCACGTCTATCAGAATTAACCAATGATAACAATAAACTTTTTTAAACCAATAAGATGACCGCTATGCAACGTATTGATAACTAATATTCTCTCTCTCTCTAAAATAGCTGGTGGTGTATTACATTCATATATCCGTACTATGATGCCATGTCTGACCTGCGCGACCACATATGTTCAACGGAACCAGATATTGATACCGAAGAACAATCTATCGCTGCCTGCTGCCCGCAGTTGGACCGCTAGCTCGTGGCCGTGTCAGCGGCGGTTGTTTTCGTATACCAAACACAATTAACTCTTGCATTCTCGATAAGCGCCAGGACGAACAACCTATTTGCGGGGGTATCGGGCGCGCATTTCGATCCGCCCATCTCGACTCACGCCCAACAAGGACATATGATACTGCACAGCATGAGCATGTCACGCATATCATATACGCATAAGGAAAACATGATCGGCGTTGAGCAGCGCACTGCCACCTCTAGCGGAAACAGGGATGTCAACCGCGTCCACGTTTCGGCTAGGGTTTCTTCCCGCAATCGCGGGCTCGTTTGCAAGCGAGCATGCGCATCGGATGAGGGAAGCGTTAGCAGACATAGAAATTCATATTTATCGTCTTCCCTATATAATTTGCACAGACTTAACGGACAACCACACATCTCGATGTGGGCTGACGCGTTCGTTTGCCGGAAGCGGGCGGAATTTCAGGATTTTGAAACCCGCAATTGCGCAATAGTTACGATATATGTTATCATTCTTTGCGAAACCGGTACCCACATGATACGCAGTAGGAATACGTGATAAGATTCTATGGCAAAAGGTTGCTTAGTTAATAGACAATCTTAGAGTAGACATTTACATCGATGGACATGCGCACACTGCGGGAGAGACGCTCTCCCGCATGTTGCATTCCGCGCCTTGAGTTAAAGCTGCATATTTAGCAAATCGCATTTAAACATGGAAGTGACATTCGCAAACGTCAAACGACGGGACATGGCAGCCGAGCGAGAGAACGGAGATACGAGAGTTAAACTTTGAAACGCGAAGAAAATATTTTGCGTCTAAAAAATACATGCCATACCAAACGCAGTCGTAGTACGCGGGCCGGACATGCGTAATCCGTATGTATGCAGTATTCATCTTACTGTCTTTTCCATGTACACTCCACAGGGTTTCCGCACGTAATCCATGCGACATCCATATGGAATGCATGGGACTTCCACATGGTGTCCATACGGTATTTTCGCTGACTGTCCATGCGGATGGACGCCATGCGGACAACATACAATGTCTACATGGCGTCCATCCGGTTTCCAGACGTTGTCCACATGCAATCCATGGGACATATTTACACGGACCTTGTAGTCCGTACGCTTTTTGACACTTTATAAGTTTTTCGGCCTTGTGAACCATACGGCTGTCCACATGGCATCCACATAGCATCCATACGACAGTCCATAGGTATGGAACGGCTCTATTTTCCTAGGGAGATATACAGTTGTGACTATATATTAGGCTACAGTCAGAATGCTTTCACTTTCGGTAAACCAACTAAGTGTCCGGATAACATAACCATAGTTCGGCTTAAGCCGGAAATCCTAAACCTGTGACACCCGTACTGTACGGAGTACTAGTACAACTATAGGAAAGTGACCTGCGGAGTGTCACATCCAGCACACCACCCTGTACTGTTACGAAGGAAGAGTTAGGGTGGAGCAGGCAGCTTTGTTCGGAATACACACCATCTCAAACGGTGGAAACATATTTCTAGTGGGGGCCTGTGCTCTTGGCCAGAGCGGTCCCAATCTAGCTAGCATTGTACACAGAAGGCATTTTGGCCTGTAAACTGATCCAACAGGGCCACTAGTCTTCTGAAGTCTACTCTAGCCACCTTGGAAGTGGTCCACAACGCAGAGTTCACAGAAGTCGAAGTTGTTGGCATTCTTGTCCTCAATCTCAAAGTCCAGATTGGAGATGTCAAAATACTCAGAGTCCAGAAAACCAGAGTCCAGAGTGAAGTTGTTGTCGAAGTCAGAGTCCAGAGTGTTGTCGGGCACGGTGTCAGTGAACCAGAAGCCGTCTGCTGGCACCACCGACGGTGTTGCAATCTCACAGCAGAGTGCAGAGCCAGTAGTAACACCAATTAATCACATGCTCAGACGCACAACGAGAACGGGCATCGCGGCTGCCGCGAGGCATGTCCCAATCGTCGGTCTCCTGACACCACCAACCCGTAGAGCGGGTGGTGGCATGCCGTCATGCACGTCCTCGTCGTCAGATACATACCCAGAGTCAGAGTCAGACAGACGCAGAGTCACAGTCAGCCACACCGGGCGGCTCGCCGTCAATGAACTGTTGCGGGTAAAGTGCGGAGTCCTCGTCGATCGCAATCGCCACTTTCGGTTTGTGCTCCTTGGCGGGCTCGTCGAACACGGCGGGCGCGGCCGAGCCGAAGTGGACCATCGGAAAGTGTTGTACGTCTCCAGCACCACCGGCAGCATGCTTGAGCTGCCGAAGAGAGTTCCGCGCCTCCTGCACGCGCACGGCAAGTGCGGAATGAGGGGCGGCAGAGTCAGTACGCAAACTGGCGTACTGTGCTCGAAGGCCGAGGTTGATGTCGTCAGCGAACGTGAAGGGGACGGTCCTCGTCGTGACGAACAACGGTTTGATCATGTTGAGCACATAGCTTCACGAAGGTGGCGTCGTCTTCAGTGTCGAAGGCCAACTGAAAGGCGGAGACGAGCACGTCGTTCTCGTCCGCGGCGGTCAAGTCGCATTCCTCGCATGCCATGTCGTCGGTCGGGCACGATTTGCGGTGTCGTGGTAATGTCCAGGAGGGCAACGTACACATTCCGGGATGAAGGCGGAGGAGGCCACGTGAAAGGAAATGTTCTAGGCGGAGTCCTTTTTGTAGCGGTCTTGTCGCTAATTACCGCGGTCGTTGAGGGGCTTGGCGGCGAAGCGGTACCTCATCAGCGGTCGTCCATACCGCCCTCCTCGATTGTCGCGTCCATGAAACTTGCCATCTCCCCTCCTGCCCAGTTCATCCCGCCAACGCGAGGGCGGAAACGAGACTCCGCGCTTACCGTCAGGCTGCTTGCGGTGGCGGTGAGAGTCAGCGAAACCAGAAAGGGGCTCGTCGTTCTTCTCGAAAGAGTCCTTGAGGGCGACAAGAGTCGAGGTCGCGGACTCCAATTGTTTCTCGAACTCGCGGATAAGGCTCTGGACGTCGGCTCCTCTAGAATACAACATAGTCGGAGAAGGCGTAGACGCTGCTTTACTCGTCCTCCTCCATGTTCACTCTCCCAAATCTCGCGCCATGTCACCTTTCGGCACCTCCAGGTTCCCGAAAGTGTCCCCCACCGCAGCTATCACGTCCGCAGCCACCTGTTCAAACCGTTTGTAAAACGGTGTGTCCTCCACCAGGTTCCCGATCCACCTCTTCGGGTCTCTCAGGGTGTCGAGCTCCCCATTGGACTTCTTCCTAAACGCCCTGAAGTTGTTTTTGTACTCGGAGTTCGGAGCCAAATCCTTGTGGAATTCTGCGAACAGAGCGCTATGTGTCGAAACTAGGTGCATGGTAGATTCCATGTCCGATCTACATATGTTGACAATTATATACGTAGGCCCTACGTCGCACGACATATGTAAACTTGACATGCGAATAAACGAGTAGCGGAGATTTGACGTCACTGTAAACCTTCCCCATTATGCTTGGCAGGAGTGCATGTCACTGACAGGGAACGAGGCAAGAGAGGCCGGTGAAATATTTGTATGTCAACCAAAATAATTTACAATGTACCGATATACTACGGGTATATCTCCGATATATAAACTCCCTTCGTGTTTCCTTCTCTAAAATACCTATAGAGTAGGTAGGTGCTAGGCGGGGTGCTTGTCGGTCTTAAAATCAGCGGAGATCAAAATGTCGGAATTCAGGATGGCCATACGCGAGACTGTGAAGGCGGAAAAGTCCATGTCGGTGTCAACTAGTATCGCGGTCCTGCTCGGTGTCGGAGTGATAAAATCCCGGCAATCGGCTCCGAGGAGTGGCCTCACCGTAGCAAAGAAATGCGTCGCCCGTTAGCCGCAATGCGCGGCCAAGCCCAAAATCACATTACAGACCTCCCGCGGCGATAACCGACACCGCACCCATGGGGCGCACCACCTACTCAAACGGTGGTGTTTAGCCAATCATGGCCAAACAAGTAAGTGGAATTAGCGTGGATGGGGCCACGACCTACCGATATACTACGGGTATATCTCCGATATATAAACTCATAATACAGTGATAGAAACGGAAACTGATATAGATATTGAAGTAGTGAATAATTATTGATTGAGTGTTGAAACCTAAAACCTCGCTCGGTCGGAACGGTCGGAGCGGCACGTGTCGGAGACTAAAC